>ML828706.1:12902-38727 GCA_009831015.1 Picea engelmannii | reverse complement strand
AGGGAAATCACCATTGATGTCAATAAATCCCAAGGTACCATAGTACAATCCATCGAGTGTGAATAAATGAGTTGAAGTTGAACATCCGACGGAATATTTCGATTAGGGGTCAATGATGTAAACCCACTGTCGAAAGCGAGGAAACCTGCCATTGATGCATGCAAGTTCCAAGGTACCAAATAATTTCTAGGTCTTGATTCCGGATAATGAGTTGAATTAGACGGAACAAAACTCGTCATAGGAGGGCCTTGATGTATCCCCTATCAATGACACGAAATGAGTAACATATTTTGAAGGTGAAACAGAGTATGATGTGAATTGGATTGGACACAAGGAAGGCCGACACAGAGAGAATAGATAATTGCAGATGGTCGACTCAATATAGGTTTCGGATGGACTTCTCTTGAACATATGAACGACACGACCAATGACTTGGCAACATTGACTCAAATATGACACAGGTAATGACCTTGTAATCAATCGAATGAGAGACAAATGGATTTCCCAAACTAGATTCAAATGATGAATAGGGGGTGTCATGTTCAAGAGCGACACTTACTGCCAATGAATACGAAGATGAAAACATATCCCTTTCCCAAATTTCCCCCCACCATTTCTGGCGAGTACCTCTTTATTTTTACGCAAGCTTGAGGAGGATAACATATGCTTGTTGATGTAAGCTCATCCTTCGGGCGAGTCCCTCAGAGTATGTTTAACGAACCCTAGGAAGGAGTGGTTCGGTCCCATCACGGGTCTGTCAATGTTTTTTTAACGAGTCTAGAGATAGCAAACTCGAAGGTTTTTCAAGATTATAGAGTTTGAAAAAACACTTAAAAGAGAACTCTCTCAGTTCCTTTTTCGTAAAGTAGTCTGGACAAGACCGAAAAAGAGATAAATTAGCGCTCACTAGACGTGTATTTCAAATACTTTAGCGAGCGTGAAAAATAGCAAGGTCGCTCGATGATCTTTTCATGTTTAGAGAGTCTGAAAAGAGCTTAAAGAGGACTCCAAGGGGGTTCCTTTTTCGTATAACCTGTTGAGCCCGAAAAAGTGATAAACGTATGCTCGATCACGTTCTCATGTATTTACAAGCGCAAGAACGGACAAAAACGACGCTCGATATTTTATGTAAAAACCATAAAAAACAATCAAAAACATGTTATAACAAAGAAAAATATGTTTGTAACCCTGAATTGAATCATCAAAGTCATCACGCCTGCAAGAATTACACTCAAAATGACATTAGTGATTAGGGTTTAGTCGATAAATAAGCATAAAAAACCCAAAATGATATAGTAAAAGTAAATAAAATGAGTAAATACTCTTTTTACCACACCATTTGACATTTTCACTATTGAGCTCAAAAAACCCCTTTTTTACCCTCCGAGTTTGGCGTCAATTTGTGGGAGCTACGAGAGACCATTCAACGAGTCGTCTACGAAATTAAGGTAAGCTCTTCGTCCTTGACATTTTCATGGTTGAATTTTGTGATTTCATTGGTTAAATGTTTAGTTTTAACTTGTTTTTTCAAGCCCTACATGCGCGTTGGCATTCTCGCAGGCAGGCCATACGGGGCCTGCAAGAATGATGCATTCTCACAGGTGAGCCTTAAGCCACCTGCGAGGTTCTCGCACTGTGAAAATGGGGCACCTGCGAGAACCGCAGAGCCCAATTTTTTTTTAAATTTTTAGCCAAAGAAAAATATCCATATCATGAAAATTTTTATTAATCCTCTTGTTATGTTCCTTATGCAGATAATTGACCAGCAACATGGTGCTTGAGTGGCGTGAAAGGGAACATAAAGAGGATAATGCAATGGCCAAGAATCATCCTCCTACCATAGCTGCATTGAGATATTGTGGGCTCTTGAAATACTTTCGCATCCCGGGCATGAAGGCCCAAGTCAGACTACTAGAGTACCTGATCCGTATGTGGGACCCGGATTAGCAGGTGTTTCGTGTGGGGGTCCACACACTATCCTTAGACATTGAGGACATTTAATTTTTGACCGGATTGTCCCGACGGGGGTACTATGTTAGCCTAATAGGTAGTAGAGGAGGTGGGCTAAAGATGAGTGAGTACTGCAATCTACACTACGTACCCGAGGCAGAGAGAAAGAAAGGAAAAGTGGCTATCTGGGGGGTACGAGACTTGACCCTCCACACTATCCTTTTCACTATAGCTCGGATGGCTGGGAGTTCTGCTCCTCATATGGAATTACAGAGCTATTTCTAGTATGCTATTGAGTGTACTGAGCCTCGAGTGTTCAACTGGGAAGATGTTGTACTGCGCAGCATAAAAAAGAAATTAACCAAATGTAGGCGGGGTGACCTGAAGCAATTCGGGTACGGATCTTTGCTGGTATCCTTATTCCTAGAGTGGGTCCCATTACTAAGGCTACAAGTGAAGTGGAATTTACCGGCTCCCAAGGATCCGTGTATACTGAGATGGTGTCGACTCATGGCCCGGCACATAGCAGGATCGATCATCAGATATGATGATACTTTCTTTGATTGGATTCAACCACAAATGTTGATGGTTGATGACTACGGTTATGCTGGGATGGATTTTCGAGGAGATCTGGATTTGGTATTACTTGAGGATGCTCAGTGGGGTGACCTTGGTAAGAAGTACACACATTTTCTCTTTTTAAATGTTTTTGAATTTTTATCATATTCAAATGTTTTTGTTTTATATGTTCATCCAAAGACTAAAACAAAAAAAAATTTTGATTACACATATGTTGGACCGTATAGACCTCCTGGCACTTCTCTTATTTAGAGATGAGGAGAGGTAGCAGTAGTAGCACCACAGTATGCTGAGGATTATCAGGTGGTGGAATAGAATTTAGAGGGTCTGACAGCAGACATTCCAAATATGACTCTGGAAGAGGTTCCACGATGCGATCAACATCACACTGTAGGGGTATCAGTATCTATGAGTCGACTGCTCCGTAGGGTTTCTAGGGCAGTCGTGTGTTACCGTGAACGTCATCCATGACGTCACTTTGTAAAAGCTATGAGCTTCAATTTTTGATATTTTGGTCTTCGGACAAACGTTTTTGTAAAAACTCTTTTGATCGTTATATATACAGACGGCTTCTACCAGTTTACTTTATATTGTGTGAATTTTGTTGTGTATGACTCATAAATGATTCAAATGTCTGTCCAATGCATAATTATCCAATGCATCTGTTAACGTATTTAGACATCTAGGAATATGTTGATATTCAATATAATCAAAATAACGTTCCAAGAGGCGAATTTGCAAATACACCCGTAAAAAAGTAGGACTTCGAATAGAGTAGACATTACTTAACTGTAGTACTATCAACTGTGAATCAAGTTGCACAACCAAATGACAAATTTCGAGCGATATAGTATCAACCAATAACTCAATGACGGTGTTATACTCTGCAATGTTATTGGTTTCACAGCCGAGGCACACACCTCATAAAGATACAAGTTCATTCGTTGGGGTATAGATTTCCCATGTAGCGGAAGCAAGGTTCTGAGTACTACGGCTAGCACCATCAGCGAAGCCAATATAGGGTAGCAAAAACTCTGACATATGGAAATCAAACACAACGTCACATAACGGAAGAGACCAGATAACGACAAAAGGAAACTATAGTAACACACACAAGTATGATACATTAAAATACAGGTACTTGTGCACAAATGATTTATGCATAGTACTTAGTCAAGTACAACCCATTTCTAGGTTCACTTAAAGGGATACCATCGTAATTGACCAACTCATATGCTCCCTTTTCCAAAACTTGGCGAACAATATAAGGACCTTGCCACATAGGTTCGAATTTCCCATCTCCTAACAAATATCGATCCTGTTCATATAGAAGAACAAGACCACCTTTAGAGAAAATGCGAGGCTTGACATGCTTGTCATATTGAGCCTTGACATGCTTTTTCTGGGCTTCTATTACTAGGGTGGCATCAAGTCGAGTTTCGTCTAATCGCATTAGATACAATAGAAGTTCTTCTTCGGCCAAAGTGTTGGGTAGGAGTTCAACAACTAGATTTAGAGAGGGTATCTCTCATTCTATAGGAAGAATGGCTTCCACACCATAGACTAACTGAAAAGGCGTAAACCCAGTAGCAGGCTTGACATATGTCCGGTATGCCCACAATGTCGAAAACAACATTGTGTGCCAACTTGTTTTATGAATTCCTATCATTCATCGAAGCATAGTTATAAGAACTTTGTTGATCACTTCGACCTGGGTGTTAGCTTGTGGATAATAGGGTGTTGAGTTATCATGATGAAGACCCAACTTTTCTATAAGTTTAGACATCATAAAATTCCTAAAGTGGCTGCCATGATCAGTGACGATAGCTTGGGGCACACCAAAATGAGCTATAATGTGATTAAAAAGAAACAAGGCTACAATCTTTCCAGTGTTATCGAATGTCGGCATCACCTCGACCCATTTTGTAAAGTAATCAACGGCTACAATAATATAACCATGCCCCCTGGCCGAGTGAGGGTGACATGTCATGAAATCGATGCCCCATTTCGCAAAGGGACCAACTGAGACCAAAGGATGAAGAGGAGCAGGATGTGACCGAATTTTCTGATTGTAGGTCTGGCAGGCATGGCATTTTCGAACGGTAGTAATGCAGTCGTTAAACAAAGAAGGCCAAAAATACCCTACATGTAAGATCTTCTGGGCAGTAGCATACCCAGACATATGACCACCACATGCTCCGAAATGGAAGTCATTCAGAGCTTTCTCGGCTTCGTCAAACGTTATACAACATCAAAAAATAGAGTCAATTCCCCGATGGTAAAGAGTATCCCCGAGAATAATGTATTGACGATCTTGATAGTGTATGCGACGCCGTTCGGTACTAGACAAATCAGGCCAGAAAGTCTAGGTTTGGAGATATATAATGATATCCCCATACCAAATATCATCAGTGCTAATAAGAAAAAGAGATTCATCGGGTAATGAATCTACTGCTACATTTTCCGTTGCAGAGTGAGGAAAATCACATATCAACTCAGCGAAAACTAAGGATTTCTTAGACTTGGCGCGATCGAATTCCAAGTCAAACTCCTGGAGTATCACAATCCATTTGGATTATTTTCCCCCTAGAAATTGACGTGTCAAAATATGTTGCATAGGGTTGCAATGAGAAATCACCATAGTTTTCCGTGAGAGGATATAATGTCGAAAGCGTTGGATGGCTTGAACAACAGCCAAGGCCAGTTTCTCAACATGTTGATACTTGAATTCAGTGGGTGTGAGACTTCGACTCATGTAATAAACAACATGTTCATCGTGCATATCATCCTCTTGGAAGAGGACCATGCCAATAGTGTACTCTGAGGCAGCAAGATAAAGGAAATAATTGCGACTATAATCGGGAGGAAAGAGAAGCGTAGCTCACGTGAGGGACAACTTCAAAGCTTCAAAAGCATTGTTGGCAATGGTATCCCAGACAAACTTTGAATATTTCTTTAGTATCCGCGTAAAACCATGAGTGATCTCGGCATAATTAGGGATAAAACGACGAAGAAAGTTTGTTTTCCCCTACAAACTTTGCAACTAGCGCAGTGTAGAAGGAGGAGGGATATTAAGGATCACCTCAACCTTAATAGGATCCACCCAGATCCCTTGATGAGAAACAATAAAACTAAGAAGACGACTGGATTCTACGAAAAAAACACATTTATGAGGATTTAAACATATACGATAGAATCGGAAACGAACGAAAATGGATCAGAGGTGGGTAGGGTGATCGACTATGTGCATAGAATGAGCTGGTAAATCGTCCAAATAGGGTTGAACGATATGCTTTATATCATGAAAGGCGTAAGACATAGCACGTTGAAATGTGGCGCGTGCATTCTTAAGTCCGAAAGGGAGTTTCCTATAGGCAAAAGTACCCCAAGGACAAATAAAGGCAGTTTTATGCTGGTCCTCGGGAGCAATGTTAATTTGATTATAGCTGGAAAAACCATCCATGAGGGAAAAAATTTCACTTCCGGTGCAGTCATCGACAATATGATCAACGAAGGGGGTAGGAAAATTGTCCTTAGGACAAGATTTATTAATATCCCTATAATCAACACATACATGAATACTACCACCTTTCTTATCAATCGGGACAGGATTGGAAACCCACTCTGTAAGAGCCACCGAATAAATAAAGCCAGCTTTTAAAAGTTTTTCCACTTCGAGCTTGATAGTAGCTGCTTTACGTGGGTGAACTGGACGAAGGCATTGCCAGATGGGCTTAGCGCCAGGGTATGTCTTAATTTCATGTACAACAATCATGGGGTCGATACTAGGCATATCTTCATAGCTCCAGGCGAAGATGTCACGAATCTCTTTAAACAGGTACGTATAGGTGACTATTTCATCTAGAGAACACGAAGCTCCAATATGAACATTTTCAACAATCCCAGGTTTTATGGATATGTCAATGGGAATCGTGGGCGAGATATTACTGAGGTTCCCTTCAGAAAACACATCTTGTGTAGACCCGGGAACAGTCAAGATGACAAAAACGGTCGACGGAGTAGAAATCCGTTGGTAGTTCTCAAGAGTGTGTTGTTCCAGAAATAGTATGGAACGATGATGCCCATCATCCCAATGGGTGTCCTCCATGACGGACATGATCATCTCGTCAGTGGGAAAAATAACATGAAAAGGATCGGGAGACAACTCATCAAGAGAAGAGGTAGAAGGTGTTGTTGATTGAATGGCCAGATAGGCGGACTCAACCAAACTTAACGACATTTCGTCACCGTAACGAAGATGATCTCCGGGGTCAGGGACTATCCAAGGGTTGGAAGACAAAGGAAGTTCGTGAGGCACTGCGGAAATCTTGTTGATATAAGCAACGGACGAGCGGGAAACATCAGGTGGGGGAATGGGTAAAGTACCCATTAATGAAGAGTCCTTTAAAAGACCGACCCCGACATTCTCATAACCCGGTGGGGTTTTAGCAATAAACGGTACATTGTCGGTACGAGTATCAGAATTGAAGAAGGAAAGTTGGTCAATGGTAATAAATTTTCCTTGATGAGGGAAACGTACTACACGAAAAAGTGTTGAGACAACTGCACGCATGGAATCAATCCAGCTACGTCCAAGCAGAAGATTATAATCAAGGGGAGCATCGAAGACTTCTACTTCAACTTGGACCGTTTTACCTTCTAACGTGATAGGCAACGAAGGGAGAACACCGTAAGGCTTAAAACCCAAGCCATTGAAGGCTTTAAGAGTGTTCTGGGATTCATTCAAAGGAGGAGAGCCAATAGCTTTCCAACAAGCAAGAGACATAACACAAGTCGAGGCACCCTCGTCGATAACAGTTCGACAAATGTTCTTGTCAGAGATAACAACTTGGATTTGAAATGCGAGTTGAGGGGGTAACCTCAGAACGTGATCGTCTAAGTCAAAGACTATCAAATTCGTATCTGTAGGATCAATTCCACCTATAGCTTTCACTAGTGCCTTCCATTGTGCAGGACAAGACTGAAGGACTTCAAGGGCTGACATCGCGGAAGGTGCCTGGGCCAGATCTTCAACAATGTTGTAGTTCTGAGCCGCACGTGCATGAGGATTGAAAGTCGATTTCCATACGACACCCTCAGAGGGGGGTCATGGAACCGTGTTGAGGCTCAGTCATTCAAGATGAAGAGGACCGTTAGTAGGTGAAGTTGTTGGAGAGGTTTGTACCAAAGTAGGAGGTAAGTCCTCAACCTTCTCCTTATATGGAGAATAATCTTTGGCTCGAGTCGTAAGGGAAACATTGTTCTGCTTAGAATCACCAGTACACATCATAACATATGATGTCGTAGAAGAGGAAGGTTGGTTGTGGATGACCAAATGAGCTTGTTGTTGAGACAGGAAGGGTTGGGACAAGACAGCCGGTGCGGGTGGTTTTGGAGCTCCTTGAAGGAACTTAGTGACCTCGGCACGTCTTGGACAATCCTTCGTATAGTGATCATCACCACAAATAAGGCAAGGATATCAGGGTTTGCGCCTAGCCTGGTCATCAACAGGAGTAGTTTTAGTTTGCTCATCTTGATTATTATTTTTTCCCTCCTTATTCTTGACTCTCCCTGTTATAGGATAAATCCGTGAGTGCGGACACAAACCGATCTCCCTAGATCCACCTGGTATCTAGAACAAAACAGGACAAAATAATACACTTTCCCTAGACCTAGACTATTGAATGAACTTGAGAGATGAGGATCATGGACATACCTTATGAACGCTTTCCTTATATCTCTGTTGTTCCAAGATTCACTCCAATTCTCTTGCACCGTTCAGATCATAACAGCAAAAACCAATCGAAGTAAAGGCAGATTGATGTATTCAATAGCTAGTCTATACATATGATCAAGGAATTATGTAATAAAGTGACATCATCTTTATGGGAAAGGGACATATTAATATATTGAATCAATTGAAAGTGAAACTTACAACCTGAGCCTTGATGTCGTAGGTCTCCTTTCGATGGCTCTTAGCTCTGACACACACACTTGCTCATGCATGAAGAAAATCAACCACATATGATGACCTTGATGTTGTCTCTTGCTCCTGTAGCATCAGTCCTCCATACAGTCTTGCACTAATTCTCCAATCACTCTCTTGCTAGCTTGCTTAACTTCATTTGACTTAACCCTTTCCATGAACAATCTCCTCAATATATAGGAGAAGATAGATTAGTTACTTGGATAGGGAATGATCCCAAGATATCTGGAATGCCAGCACCTGAATAACCATTCGAAAGCCAACTCATCCTTCTAGAAGATTCAAGATTTTCATCTTTTTCCCCTTTAAGAGAATGTTCACACCCTAATAATGAGTACAGTGCGAGAAGTTCGCACCCCAGCTTAAGGTAGCCTGCAAGAATAAGGCATTCTCGCAGGAGAATATATAAGTAGCCTGTGAACATGTTTCAAAGTGTGAATTCTGGAAGAAGACAACTGTAGCTTTTCTCAGGAAAGTGTTCTTGGTAAAGAGCTTGATTTTCCATCATCATGACATCATCATGACATCATCACCATGACCAAATTTGTGGATAACAAAATGCCCCCCAAAGTCTGAGAGCGGAACCAGTGACAGTCGATAGACTTTGTAAGTCGCATGTGTGTGTCAAGAACCAAAAGCACATCTAATCAGAGACCTGCAAACATCCAAGCATCAACATAATATCATGTATATCAATTCCGAGGTAGGAATTCCCCTACTCAGATCATAGACTGATGACATCGTAAACCAAGGTCATGGCCACCAATCATACATTGTGGATCCATGCCGTCACTATATAGCACAGCCACTTGAATACACTGTGGATCTGTGCGACGAATTTTCAGTCAAGACGACATAGCCACGAATCATACACAGTGGATCTATGTGTCGCAAATTATACATACTCCATCGCAACCTGGATCACAAAGCCAATATCCAGGGTCTTCAATCTCGTCGCCCAAAGTACGAATCTGACCATGTGATTACATGTGTCGAAGTCGAACATGGTAGAAACCACTTGATTACCGGTCATTGATGTATACCGTTAACAAGTGCGAGGGAAATCATCATTGATGCCAATGAATCCCAAGGTACTATAGTACAATCCATCGATTGTGAATAAATGAGTTGATGTCGAACACTTGATGGAATCTCTCGATCAGGGGCCAATGATGTAAACCCACTGTCGAAAGCGAGAAACTTGCCATTGAGGCATGCAAGCTTCAAGGTACTAAATAATTTCTAAGTCTTGATTCCGGATAATGTGCTGAAGTCGACAGAGCAAGACTCGTCATAGGAGGGCCTTGATGTATCCCCCATTAGTGACACGAAATGAGTAACAGAGTTTGAAAGTGAAACAGAGTATATGACAATTGGACTTTGGACACAGGGAAGGCCGACACAGAATGAAAGTATAACTGCATATGGCCGACTCAAAAGAGGTTTGGACTCCTCTTGAACATATGGATGACACGACCAATGATTTGCCAGCATTGACTCAAAGACGACACATGGAAAGACCTTGTTATTTGAATCGAACGAGAGACAAATGGATTTCCCAAACCGGCTTCAAATGATGAATAGGGGGTGTCATGTTCAAGAGTGACACTTACTGCCAATTAACACAAAGATGAAACATATCCCTTTCCCAAATTTTCCCCCACCATTTCTGGAAAGTACCTCTTTATTTTTACGCAAGCTTGAAGAGGATCACATATGCTTGTTGATATAAGCTCATCCTTCGGACGAGTCCCTCGGAGTATGTTTAACGAACCCTAAGAAGCAGTGTTTCAGTCCCATCACGGGTCAGTCAATGTTTATTTAACGAGTCCAAAGATAGAAAACTCGAAGGTTTTTTCAGGATTATAGAGTTTGGAAAAACACTCAAAAGAGAACTCTCTCAGTTCCTTTTTCGTACAATAGTCCCACGAGACCGAAAAAGGGTTAAACTATCGCTCGAAGGACGCATAACTTCAAATACTTTAACGAGCGTGAAAATAGCAAGTTCGCTCGGCAATCTTTTCATGTTTAGGGAGTCGTGAAAAGAGCTTAAAGTTAACTCCATGGGGGTTCCTTTTTTGTGTAACCACGGCGAGCCCGGAAAAGAGATAAAACAACGCTCGATCACGTTCTTATATTTTGACAAGCGCAAGAAAAGATAAAAATGCTTGAGGTTTTATATCAAAACCATAGGAAACCAAACAAAAACACACCACACTTCAAAAGTTTTTGTCCATAATCATCCGCATTGGGTACCTGCAAGTCATTTTACTCACTTCCGTATTAGCAATTAAGGTTAATCAATGAATAAACATGAAAAAACCCACTTTTAACATGGTAAAAAGTAAATAAAACAAATTTACAATTCATTTTACCATATTGTTTTACCCATTTACCATTTGAGTGCAAAAAACCTCCATTTTACCTCTGATCTTCATCGTCAATTTGTGGGAGCTTCAGGTCATCATTTTTCGAGTTGTCTGCATTGTTTTGGTAAGTTTTCAATTCTCTATCTTTTCATGGTTCAATTTCATAATTTCATTGGTTAAATTTTAATTTTTAAGTCCATTTGGCAAACCCTATGCGTGTGGAAGGATTCTCGCAAGCTACCCATACGGGGCCTGCGAGAATGCTTCATTCCCGCAGGTGGGCCTAAGGCAGGGTGCGAGAAGTTCACACTGTGTGTCATAGGCCACCTGCAAATAGCACAAAGTTCAAAAAGGTTTTAAATTTTTAGCCAATAGAAAAGGTTTATTCCATGAATGAGAGTTTTAATCATATTCATATGTTCTCTATGCAGGTTTATAACCATCATAATGGTGCTTGAATGGAGAGAAAGGGAACACGAGGATGATAATCCAACCGCCGAAAATCACCCTCCGACTCTTTCTGCTTTAAGAGATTGCGGTCTCTTGAAGTATTTCCACATACCGGGCATGAGAGCCCAAGTTCGATTGCTAGAACACTTAGTCCGGATGTGGGATCCGGATCAGCAGTTTTTTAATGTTGGTGCTCACACTTTGACGATCGACATTGAGGATATATATTTCCTGACTGGGCTATCCAGGTGAGGGTCCTACGTCAGTTTGACTGGTAGCCGAAGGGGTGGTCTGAAAATGAGTGAGTATTGTCGAGGGTATTGCGTGCCAGAGGCTGAACGTCAAAAAGGGAAAGTGGCCATTTGGGGAGTGACTGATATAACTCTCCGTACCATTCTCTTCACTATCGCTCGGATGGTAGGAAGTGTTGCCCCACATATGGCTCTGCAGAGCTATTTTCAGTATGCCCTCGAGTGTATTGAGCCCTGGGTCTTCAACTGGGCTGACGCAGTGTTACGCAACCTCAAGAAACAACTAACCAATTGCAGGCGTGGAGAACTAAAGCAGTTTGGTTATGGATCATTGCTAGTGTCCTTCTTCTGTGAGAGGGTCCCAGTGTATAGGCTTCAGGCTGATTGGCACTTTCCGGGTCCCAGGGATCCACGGATGTTACGATGGTGCCAACTCATGGCTAGACATGTGACAGGACCGATCGTCCGGTATGACGATCGCTTCTTTGACTGGCTTCAAGGCCAGGTGCTGATGGTAGAAGACTATGCATACGCTGGCTTGGAATTTCGCGGCGATCGTGAACTTGCCCTTCCTGAAGACGCACAGTGGGGAGACATTGGTAATAAGTACACCAATTTTTATCTTTTTAGATGTTTTTGTATTTTCATCATATTAAATGTTTTTGGTTTTATAGAATCATCCAAAGACTAACACCAAAAATCTTATTGATAACACAGATGTTGGGGCATATAGACCTGTTGGTAGTTCTCTCGTCCAGCGTCGAGGAGAGGCAGCAGTTGCAGTCCCCCAGTATGCTGAGGACTATCTGACAGTGGAGCAAAACTTAGAGGGTCTGATGGCCGATGTTCCAGATATGCCTCTGGAGGAGATCCCACGACGCGATCAGCGTCACACTGTGGGAGTCTCTACCTCTATGGGTCATTTTCTCCATAGAGTTGCTAGGACTTTAGTGTGTTATCGTGAACATCATTAGTGATGTTACTTTGTAGAAGCCAGGAGCTTCAATTTTTGATAGTTTTGGTCTTCGGACACATTTTGTAAAAACAAACTTTGATCGTTATATATATACATGGTTTCTACCGACTTACTTTACATTTGTGTACAATTTAATGTGTTTGATTTTATAGGTGATTTAAATACCTGTCCAATACATAATTAGCTAAAGCATCTGTCAATGTATTAAGACTTCTCGGAATGTGTTGATATTCTATGTAATCAAAATGTCTTTCCAAGAGGAGAATCCGCAAATATATCCTTAATAAAGTAGGACTTCGAATAGAATATACATTACTGAGCTGTAGTACTACCAACTGTGAGTCAAGTCGAACAACCAGGTGGCGAATTCCGAGAGAGATAGCATCAACCAGTAATTCAACCACGGCGCTATACTCTACAATGTTGTTGGTTGCTCAGCCAAGACATATACCTTGTAGAGATATGAGTTCGTTTGTCGGGGCATAGATTTCCCAAGCATCGGAAGCTAGGTTCCAGGTACTACGGCTAGCACCATCGGCGAAGCCAATATAAGGTAGTGAAAACTCCGACATCTGGCAATCAAACACAACGTCACGTAAGGGAAGAGACCAGATAACGTCAAAGGAAAAACTAAAGTAACACACACACTCAGTATGATACATAAAAATACAAGTACTTGTGCACAAATGACTCATGCATAGTACTTCTTCAAGTACAATCCATTCCTGGGTTCACTCAAAGGTACCCCATAATAATCCACTAACTCATACGCTCCTTTTTCCAAAACTTTGCTAACAACGTAAGGCCCACGCCACATGGGTTCGAATTTCCTAGCTCCTAAGACATCTTTATCTTGTTCATATAGAAGAAAAAGATCTCCTTCAGAGAAGACACGAGGTTTGACATGCTTGTCGTACTGTGCCTTAACACGTTTCTTCTGGGATTCTATTACCAGGGTAGTGTCACGACGAGTCTCGTCTAATCACATCAAATACAACAGACGTTCCTCTTTAGCAGAAGTATTAGGTAAGAGTTCTACAACTAGCTTCAAAGACGGGATTTCACATTATATTGGTAGAATGTCTTCCATGCCATAGACTAATCGAAAAGGAGTGAATCCTGTGGCAGACTTAACAGATGTCTGATATGCCCACAATGCCGAAAATAACATTGTGTTCCAGCTAGTTTTATGGATTCCTATCATCCGTCGAATCATAGTTATAAGAACCTTATTGATGGCTTCGACCTGGCCATTGGCCTGTGGATAATAGGGTGTTGAGCTATCATGACGAAGGCCCAACTTCTCTGTAATTTCAGACATCATGTTATTTCTAAAATGACTACCGTGATCGATAACGATAGCCTGAGGAACACCAAAATGAGTGATGACATGGTTGAAAAGGAATAAGGTTGTAGTCTTCCTAGTATTATCGAATGTCGGCATTGCCTTAGCCCACTTTGTGAAATAATCAACAGCTACAATAATGTAACCATGCCCCCCGGCCGAGTGAGGGTGACATGTCATGAAATCAATGCCCCATTTAGCAAAAGGACCTACTGAGACTACAGGATGAAGGGGAGCAGGATGCGATCGAATCTTCTGATTATAGGTCTGGCGGGCATGACACTTCTGGACAGCAGTAATGCAGTCAGTGAATAGGGAAGGCCAAAAGTAACCCGCACGTAAGATCTTCTGGGCAGTAGCATACCCAGACATATGACCACCACATGCTCCTGAATGGTAGTCATTCAAAGATTTCTCAGCTTCATCAAAATTCAAACAACGCCTAAAGACAAAGTCAATGCTTCGACGGTAAAGAGTATCGTCGAGGATGATATAATGACGAGCTTGATAACGTACACGACGTCGTTAATTACTGGAAAAATTAGGCCGGAAAGTTTGAGTTTGGAGATATATAATGATATCTCCGTACCAAATATCGTCGGTACTGATAAGGAAAAGTGACTCGCCAGGTAACGAAGCGACTTCTACCTTTTCCATGGCAGTGTGGAGAAAATCACAAATTAACTCAGCGAAAATGAGAGATTTCTTCGACGTGGCGCGATTGAATTCCAAATCGAACTCCTGGAGAATAACAATCCACTTGGAGTACTTGCCCCCCAACAATTGACGTGTCAATATGTGTTGCATGGGGTTACAGTGTGAAATCACTGTAGTCTTCCTGGAGAGAATATAATGACGGAAACGTTGGACTACTTGGACAGCAGCCAAGGCCATCTTTTCAACATGTTGGTACTTGAGTTCCGTGGATGATAAACTTCTACTCAAGTAATAGATAACATGTTCATCGTGGTTATCATCCTCTTGAACGAGGACCATGCCGATAGTATACTCGGACGCAGCTATATAAAGAAAGTAATCTCGACTATAATCCGGAGGGAAAAGAAGAGGGGCTTTTGTGAGGGATAACTTTAAATATTCAAAAGAGTTGTTAGCAACCTTATCCCAGACAAACTCTGAACCTTTCTTTAGAAGACGTGTGAAACCATGAGTAATCTCGGCGTAATTCGGGATGAAATGACAAAGAAAGTTTGCTTTCCCCTACAAACTTTGTAACTGACGCAAAGAAGAAGGAGGAGGGAGATTAAGAATCGCCTTGATCTTGATAGGATCTACCCGGATCCCATGGCATGAAACAATGAAACCTAGGAGACAGTCGGATTCTACGCAAAAGACACATTTATGAGGATTCAGGCGAATGTGGTAGAATCGACAACGAACAAAAATTGCTCGGAGATGAGTAGGGTGATCGACTCGACATAAAGAATGAGCCGGCAAATCGTCCAAATAAGGTTGAACAATATGCTTGATATCGTGAAATGCGTAAGACATAGCACGTTGGAACGTAGCACCTGCGTTCTTCAGACCAAAGGGAAGTTTCCTGTAGGCAAAAGTACCCCAAGGACAAATAAAATCCATTTTATGTTGGTCCTCAGGAGAGATATTGATTTGATTATAGCCGGAAAATACATCCATGAGGGAAAATATTTCACTACCGGCACAGTCATCGACGATCTGGTCAACAAAAGGGGTTGGAAAATTGTCCTTTGGACAAGATTTGTTGATATCCTGATAATCAACACAAACACGTATACTACCACCCTTTTTATCGATCGGTACGGGGTTGGAAACCCATTCTGTCAATGCCACGGGGTAAATGAAACCGGCTTTAAGAAGTTTTTCAACTTCGAGTTTAATGGCTATCGCTTTACGTGGATGGATAGGACGGAGGCGCTGCTAGACTGGTTTAGCTCCGAGGTATGTCTTAATCTCATGAACAACGATAGCGGGGTCAATACCCGGCATCTCTTCGTAACTCCACATAAAGATATCACGAAATTCTTTAAACAAGGAAGTATAAGTGACAATTTCTTCGGGAGAACACGAAGCCCCAATATGAACATTCTCGACTATCCCAGGTTTCACTGAAATATCTATGGGCATCGTGGGTGAAATGTTACTGAGGTTCCCTTCTGCAAACACATCTCGTGTAGATTGGGAAACCGTGGATATAACAACAACGGTCGACGGAGTCGAGATCCGCTGATAATTCTCAAGAGTCTATTGTTCCAGAAACAAGATGGAACGATGATGCCCATCGTCCCAAGGGGTATCTTCCATGATGGACATGATCATCTCGTCAGTGGGAAAGATGACATGGAAAGGATTAGGAGACAACTCATCAAAAGAAGAAGTAGTAAGGGATGTCGATTGAATAGCTTGATAAGCGGACTCAACCGGGCTTAACGGCATAACGTTGCCGAAACGAACATGATCTCCAGGATCAGGGACAATCCAAGGGTCAGCAGACACAGGAAGTGCATGAGGTACAATAGAGATCATATTAATGGAAGCAACTGACGGGCATGAAATATTGGGTGGTGGTGGTATGGGGAAAGTACCCATTAACGATGAGTCTTTTAAAAGACCGACACCAACATTCTCATAACCTGGTGGGGTGTTGGCAATGAACGGCATGTTGCCTGTATGAGTATCATCATTAAAGAAGGCAAGTTGATCGACCGTAACCACTTTTCCCTGGTGAGGAAATCGTACGACACAGAAAAGGGTTGACATGACAGCACGCATAGAATCGACCCAGCTTCGACCAAGTAGAAGATTATAATCTAGGGGGGTATCAAAAACTTCCACTTCCACTGGGACGGTCTTACCTTCTAGAGTGACAGGAAATGACGGAAGAACACCGTATGGTTTAAAACCAGAGCCATTGAAGGCTCGCAAAGTGTTTTGTGATTCGTTTAACGGGGGAGAGCTAATGGCTTTCCAACAAGAAAAATACATTACGCACGTAGAGGCACCCTCATCAATAACAGTTCGGCAAATACTCTTGTCAGAGACCACAACTTGGATTTGAAACGCAAGTTGTGGGGGTAACCTTGGAATATGATCATCCAAGTTAAAGACTATCAGATTCGTATCTGTTGGATCAATGCCACATATAGATTTCAACAACGCCCTTCATTGTGCAGGACAAGACTGAAGGACTTCCAGGGAAGACATAGTTGAGGGTGCTTGGGCCAGATCTTCAACAATGCTATAGTTCTGGGCTGCCCGAGCATGAGGATTGAATGCTGACTTCTTAACGACACCTTTCGGAGGTCATAAAACTGTATCAAGACTCGGTCGTTCGAGATGAAGAGGACTGTTCGTAGGTGGATTGGGTGGCGAAGGCTGTACCAAATCGGGAGGTAAGTCGTCAACCTTCTCCTTAGAAGGAGTATAGTCTTTAGCTCTAGTGGTAAGTGCAACATTGTTTTTTGTAGAATCACCCGTGCCCATCAAAACATAAGAGGATGTAGAAGTAGAGGGTTGGTCGTGGATGACCAACGAAGCCTGTTGTTGAGACGGGAAGGGTTGAGACAAAACTGCCAATGTAGAGGGCTTTGGTGCTCCTTGAAGGAACTTGTGAACCTTGGCACGTCTCGGACAATCCTTCGTGTAGTGATCGTCACCACAAATAAGGCAAGGGTAGTGTGGTTTGCGCTTATCCTGGTCATCAATAGGAGGTGATTTGGTTTTCTCATTTGGATTATTTTTTTTACCCTCCTTATTCTTGCCTCTCCCTTTCTTAGAATTAGACTTACCGGTTGGCGTAGATTGAACAACGTTCACTTCAGAGGTTTTACCGGTGGGAGGAGCAGGAGATGGAGCACTTTTCACATTAAAAGAATTGGATTTCGGGGTTGTAGTTGAAACGAAATGTGAGTGGATATGAGTGGAACCAATCACACCATCTGCTGCATGCGAGGCAGCCGGAGTAGTAGAAGAAGTAGAAGTACCAGGATGAGGTAAATCAGGTAGTAAATCATACAATGTTCCCGTTTGCGAATAAATGAGATCAAGATACTGAGCACGACTAATAGCCTGCTCTTCGGTGATAACACCACCCATAGCAATGTCTTTACCAATTTTGTTTACAAAATACTTGGTAAACCATTCTACCAATAACTGATCAGGAAGCTCAAGTTTAATGAGACGTTGCCTCCATCGCCACTCATGAATATGATCAGATATATGAGTGCTCAAGCTTTGTTTGAAGGAGGTTAAAATCTCAGTTATGGTATCGTAACAGATCAGTAACTGGTAGTGTGTTAGAAAATCCATTGCAAGGGTGTTGAAATCTGAAAAGAAACCTCGTGGTAATTCAATGTACCACTTCGCAGCAGCACCCGTAAGAGTTTGTTGAAAAAGACGCATTCTAATGGAGTCATCCATCAATGAGTTGGACGAACACCACAAATGGAAAGTCATAACATGATTATGTGGGTCCTCTCCCACCTTCCCATCGAATTTTGGAATGTTCTATGGAAGCTTTGCAGGAATAACAGGTCATTGGGGAGAGTGACGAATAGGATCATTAAGAATCCTAGACAAATCTGGAAAATCCAAAGTAGCAAGAAAAGGAAATTACCGATTCACTTGTGGATACTGGTGACTTTGGGGTGGAAGCCCTGTCGGTAGACCAGTGGGACCGTATGCAGTCTTCCCCCATAGGGAAGATCCTGGTTGGTTTGGTGGTGGTTGAATCGGATAGTAACCCATAGGATTTTGACCTTGAGTTTGAGTAGTGACTTGAGGTTGAGTAGTTTGACCCGAACCCCAAATAGGATTAGTCACACCTGGATATGGTTGGCCCATAGTAGGGACAGCTTGCTACCCCCCAACATTTTTGAGGAAAATTTTGCATAAGTTGATTCCAATACTGGGCCAATGCAGGAGGTATGTTTTGTCCTAAAGGTGAGGTTGGTCCCCCTATCACAGGGACAGTTCCCCCTGGAAGTTGTGTACCAACCATAGGTTGTGTAGTAACTGGGTTATGTCCGGGAAAAGGGAAAGGAAACGTACTACCCTTTCCACCAACTGGATTGTGAAAGTTTGGTGCAACAGTCGGGATAATGCTACTAGCATTAAGATTGCCAGTAGGAAACTGAGGGAGTGTCGGGATGAAACCGGGAATAGGATGCCCATGAAACTGAGGACCACCTGGAGAACCAGCTGGAGTTTGTGGGGGTGTTGGATGGGAAATATTCAACAATGGATTCAATGCATGGTAACCAGGAGGTAAATTCGGATTAGCCTCAGGAGTTCTCTGGGTATTGATAGGAGGAAGAGTGGTTGCCAGAATCATGGTTTGGACACTTGAAGTAATAGCGAGATGGGCCATCTCGGGAGGGAGAATAAAATGATAAGTTGTAGTCTCTGGTGTAGTTTCTGGTTCAGGAGACACAGGAGGGTTGATTTCATAGACAGGTGTGGAATCGGTACCAAACAAGACTCGTCGAAAATCACCCGACCAAAAAGGATCTTGGCCTACTACACCGTGAGAAGGCCCAGCGATTGATTCAGAAGATGTAACAAGAGTTTCTTCAGAAAGATTAAATCGTCCTGTAGGTCGTTCACCACGACGAATGCGATAGTCCTCTATAGTATTGGTAATTCGAAAATCAGCAAGAGGATCAGTGGTTTCTACTTGTGGAGGTGGTGTAAAAACTTCTGGGACGTTACTGATGTCCACGTGCGGTAGAGTAACAAGGGGAACTTCACCCGAATGAGGAGAGTCCTCAGGGGTACCCTCAGGTGTTGTCGTATGCAAAGGTTGTGAAGCTTCCGGATGTTCCGGGGACAAACCTTGCATCCTACGTGAACGTCGTGAAGGAGCAATTGTAAACAAATAACCAACTCCCCAACGAAAATCCTAAGGTCAACTTCGAGGAACGAACAACACACCGTAGTAAACAAAATCTAGAAGCAATCACCAAGCAAACAATACCTTCCAATATCGAAGCCACTAGTTGGTGATGAAATCCAACGTCGCAACAACGAGATGAGAAGGGGCGGGGCTAAGATGAAAAAGTTACGTTGACGACCTGCTTAACAGACTTACACCCTGGTGCAAGCTGCCACACATAATTGTGAGTATACCCTCCAAGGAGCCCGAGTGAGTTTGATCAACGTCGATTCCAGGTACTGTGAAGACTTTCCCCTCCACAGTCACCTTGGGTAAGAACCTAGAGAGATAAGCCACTAAGGTTACCACAAACAACAATACAACCTGGGGAAACAATCGTCAGTCCGATCCACACGCAAAGGCAGGGTATCTAGCCCGAAATCAACTCAAAGGCTTCCACTCATAATTGTGGGTATACCTCGGAGTGACCCCCGTAATACGTGCAATCTCTACACCGATGTCAACAAAGCAGGGTGTTATCACTGAAATTTCGTCTGCACATGGCGACAACAACTCCACATCATCAAAACAGAAATGAAGTCACTCATGGCACTGAATTAATCTCACAGCACTCCAGAAAGGCAAAAAAAAAACTATTCAAAGTAACCAAAAATTGAAGGGCGCTTTACATCATCTTGATGCGCGCTCACATGCACGGGACAAAAACGTGTTATGCGCGCATGCGCGCCCGACGCGCGATTGTCCACAGAAAAATCCGCGCATCTCCTAATACGGTGCATTAATTGCCTAGGTCGACCCCTCGACCGCCTACGGACCGGCCCCCAAAGTGATTTGACCCTCAGATCAGGGTCGTCTCTGCGAATTCGGCAAATTAATGACCTAAGTGAACCCTAAACAGGTCCGTGTTCACACCGGAAGTTGGTTACGTGACCGTCTGGAAAAATGCTATAAATAGCTGTGAGGAATCATTGTTTCAAGAGGGAATTCAAAGCATTGTTACGCTGTCCAGATGATTCAGAGCCTAGCCTTTGACAATCAATTCATCAGTAGTGTAACTCATAGTTCTTTCATCACTCAGTTCAGTTTTGTTCATTTTGTAAGGAAAGCACAGTGTTGAGGGCCCCGAAGAGCCTTCCGCTGGAGGGAGAAGGAACCACTGGTCCCTCTCTTCTGCGTGCGCTCTGGTTTCAATAATGCACCTGCCTGAAACCTTTGAAGACACCTATGTCTGATGTTTAATGTTCCTTGTCTATTTTTGTAATGTTATTTGCTTTCAGTTCATAGTTAGATTATAGTTTGTTTCTGTTTCTGTTAACCATTATGTCCACAGCATCCTGTTCTGCCTTGCCAAGCCCAACAGGGCATGCCAACGTTCCTATTTTTGCTAACCCGGTGACGATTCGAACGCGAACACAGGGTTAGTAACTCTACCAACACCAATGCAACCTAATTCTTGACCCTTGTGTTAGAAGGGCTTCCCAGGACAATATGCTGCTAATGGAATTTTACACTCCCTAACTCAAGATACTATTGTGTGTTTTTCATCTTTTGGAGAGTGTGTCTATCTTCCTACTCCAAAGCACTAGCCTAGCTAAATGTTGGTGAAAAAGAGCCCTAGAAAAGAGTTACTAGTTCAATTTTAATATTACGCAATGTTTTTACAGGCTGTTGTTTACTCAAAGGTAACGGAAATGAAACTCATGATGTATGAATCTGACCCAAATAATGCAAGGATATGATGAAATATAATTCGTTTCATTCGATGAATCCTGGTTATGGGAGAGAGAGAACGATTTCCGAATCAATCTCAATACTACAATGCAAATGCAATGCTCAATTTCTTTTCAGATGCCAATGCAAAACAATCATGTATCAATGAGCAAGTTCCATATGTCTTTTTCAAAACTTCAATACTCTTAAATTTTGATTTTCAATGTTTTCGCGAGAGGCATAAAACAAAACTTGAAAGAAAACATGCAGTTCATTTTCCAAGAAGAACTCTGAATAATGAGACAAGAAAACCAAATTATAAAGACTCAAACAAACAACCCAATACAATACTTTCAATGAAAGCAAAAACAAAAGCAAACCAAGGAGCTTCTCAATGTAAATGAAAAATTTGTCCTTTCGAACCAACAAGTACAAGAGAAACACCAAACACTCAACTCTCAACCAATCCCTGGGTCTCAGCTAGTCAGATACACTCAACTCCAGAAGTCAGAGAGAATGAAAATACCAACAAGAGCTAAGAAATGAAAGTCAAGCTTCAAAGGCAAGAAAAACCTAGAAGACCTAGATCAGGTCCAACAAGCCAATGATAGCAAAAGATATGTAAGTCACTGATTTAGTAAGCCAGAGAGGTGTAAATCAACATATATGATCAATTGATAGAGTCAAAACTTGAATTCAAAAATTTCAAAAAATATGTTCGCAGGCCAGTGTGGAACACAGTGCGAGAAACTATTGTTCTCGCAGGCCACTTTGATGCAGCATGTGAACTGTTCGCACTCAAATATATATGCAGAGTGCGAACTGTCAAGGTTCTCGCAAGCTGCTAATGGACACAGTGCGATAATCCCTGAAACTAATGAAAAATTTGAAAGAGCAAGCAAAATTCAACTTGGCTTATAGACCTAGAAGGTCTCTCAGGGTATCCTGAGGACTCAGAGACTAACAAATCAAAGGAAAAATGAAAACAGAGCAAATGGCCACAAAAATTCAAAAACCATAAAGAAAAAAGAGATAGTTCCCCAGTATGGTCGCCAATTTTGTTATAGGATAAATCCGTGAGTGCGAACACAAACCGATCTCCCTAGATCCACCTGGTATCTAGAACAAAATAGGACTGAATAATACACTTTCCCTAGACCTAGACTATTGAATGAACTTGAGACATGAGGATCATGGACATACCTTATGAACGCTTTCCTTATATCTCTGTTGTTCCAAGATTCGCTCCAATGCTCTTGCACCGTTCAGATCATAACAACACAAACCAATCGAAGTAAAGGCAGATTGATGTATTCAATAGCTAGTCTATACATATGATCAAGGAATTATGTAATAAAGTGACATCATCTTTATGGGAAAGGGACATATTACTGTATTGAATAAATTGAAAGTGAAACTTACAACCTGAGCCTTGATGTCGTAGGTCTCCTTTCTATGGCTCTTAGCTCTGACACACACAGTTGCTCATGCATGAAGAAAATCAACCACATATGATGACCTTGCTGTTGTCTCTTGTTGTTGTAGCATCAGTCCTCCATACAGTCTTGCACTAATTCTCCAATCATTCTCTTGCTAGATTTCTTAACTTCATTTGACTTAACCCTTTCCATGAACAATCTCCTCAATATATAGGAGAATATAGATTAGTTACTTGGATAGGGAATGATCCCAATATATCTGGAATGCCAGCACCTGAATAACCATTCGAAAGCCAACTCATCCTTCTAGAAGATTCCATTCTAGAAGATCCGAGATTTTCATCTTTTTCCCCTTTAAGAGCATGTCTGCACCCTAATAATGAGTACAGTGCGAGAAGTTTGCACCCCAGCTTAAGGTGGCCTGCGAGAATCGGGCATTCTCGCAGGAGAATATATAAGTAGCCTATGAACATGTTTCAAAGTGTGAATTCTAGAAGAAGACAATTGTAACTTTTCTCAGGAAAGTGTTCTTGGTAAAGAGATTGATTTTCCATCATCATGACATCATCACCATGACCAAATTTTTGGATAACACTCCCCTTTTTAGATTTGTTTTTACCGGCTGGGGTAGATTGAACAACGTTTACCTCAGAAGTTTTGCCGGTAGGAGTGGCAGGAGACGGAGCATTTTGAACATTAGAAGAAGAATATTTAGGGTTTGTGCTTGAAACAAAATTTGATTGAACTTGGGCAGTACCAATCACACCATCAGCTGCATGTGAGGCAGCCAGAGTAATTGAAGTGTTGGAATTATTAAGACGAGGTAAATCGGGTAGTAAATTGTAAAGAGTTCTCATTTGTGAATAAACAAGATCAAGATATTGAGCAAGACTTATAGCCTGCTCTTCCATGACGATACCACCCATGGCAATCTCCTTACCGATTTCGTTCACAAAATATTTTGTAAACCATTCCGCCAGCAACTGATCAGGGAGCTCAAGTTTAATGAGATGTCGTCTCCTTCACCACTCATGGATATGATCGGATATATGAGTGCCTTTACTTTGTTTGAAGGAAGTTAAAATCTCAGTCCCTGTATCATAATGGATCAGTAACTGGTAATGCGTAAGGAAAGCCATAGCTAAAGTGTTAAAATCAGAGAAGAAACATCATGGTAATTCAATATACCACTTTGCAGCAAAACCGGTAAGGGTTCGTTGAAAAAGACGTAATCGAACAGAGTCATCCATCAATGAGTTAGATGAACACCATAGGTGAAAAGTCATAACGTGATTGTTTGGTTCCTCTCCCACTTTACCGTCAAATTTAGGAACGTCTGAAGGAAGCTTAGCCGTCATAGTAGGCCATTGGGGAGAGTGACGAATAGGATCATTTAAAATCCTAGACAAACCTGGAAAATCCAAAGTACCTAGAAAAGGTAACTGTCGATTCACCTGTGGGTACTGGTGGCTTTGGGGTGGAAGCCTTGTAGGCAAACCAGTAGGACCGTAACCAGTCTTCCCATGATGGGAAGACCTAGGCTGATTCGGTTGTGGTTGGAGAGGATAGTAGCTCGAGGGATTGTAACCTTGAGTGGGGACATGATTTTGAGCATTCGTACCCAAAATAGGATTTGGTATACCTGGATATGGTTGGCCTATAGTAGGGACAGGCAACTTCTGCCCCCCAGTGGTTTGAGGAGGATTTTGTATCATCTGATTCCAATACTGGGCCAAAGCAGGAGGTATATTTTGTCCAAAAGGTGGGGTTGGTCCCCCTATCATAGGCGGAGTTCCAACCGGAAGTTGTGTTCCAATCAAAGATTATGTAGCAACTAGATTGTGTCTGGTAAGAGGAAATTGAATCGTACCACCTTGCCCACCAAAAGGAATCTGCAAGTTGGGTGTAATAGACGGAATAGTGCCACTAAGATTAGGATTTCCAGAAGGAAATTGAGGGAGTGTCGGAATAAAACTGGGAATAGGGTGCCTAGGAAAAGAAGGACCACTAAGAGTATCGGATGGAGTTTGCGGAGGTGTTGGAACATAAGCATTCAACAAAGCATTCAATGCATGGTATCCGGGTGGTAGTGTCGGGTTGACATCGGGCGTTCGCTGGGTGTTTATAGGATCAATACCAACTGTAGTGAATCCGGTTGGGACACTCGTAGCATTTGTGAGATGGGCCATATCGACAGGGAGAGTAAAGTGATAAGTTGTAGTCAACGGTATAGTCTCTGTCTCTAAAAACACCGGAGGGTTGATTTCGGAGAGTACGGGTGAATCAGGACCGAAAAGGGTCCTCCGAAAATCACCTGTAGACCAAAAAGGATCTTAACCTTCGACACCGGGAAAAGGCCCAACGGGTGATCCAGAAGATACAAAAACTAATTCTTCGGAAGAATTCAGTCGTCTAAAAGGGCGCTGAGAATCACTCAGAAGTCGAACATCCTCTCGAATATTTGTAATTCGAAAATGTTCTAGAGAGTCAGTTCGTTCCACTTGTGGCGTGGTGACAACTGGGACTTTACTCTGCGTCGGAGAACCTCTAGGTGTGGTTGTGGGCAAGGGTTGTGAACCTTCCAGATGCTCTGGAGATAAACCCTACATTCTACATGAACGATGTGGAGGAGCTATTGTAAACGAGTGACAAAATTCGCGAAGAAAATCCTATGGTCAACTTCGAGAAACAAACAACACTAGTAAACAAAAGCTAGGAAGCAACACCAAGCAAACAATACCTTCTAATTTCGAAGCCACTAGTTGGTGATGAAATCCAACGTCACAACAACGAGATGAGAAGGGGTAGGGCTAGGGTGGAAAAGTTATGCTGACGACCTACTTAACGGACTTACACCCTGGTGCAAGCTCCCACACATAATCG
>ML828705.1:16247-70684 GCA_009831015.1 Picea engelmannii | reverse complement strand
CAGATATATTTTCATACTAAGTGCAAGGCGCTTGCTTTAAGCCATACAAAGACTTTATGAACTTGCATACCTTATATTCTTGACCCTTCATAACAAATCCTTCTGGTTGAGACAAGCAAACATTCTCCTTCAAGTCTCCATTCAAGAAGTATGTATTCATATTCGTGTGATGAATCTTCCACCTATTATGTGTTTCCAAATCCAACAATGCACGAATGGTAGCCCTTTTCGCTGTGAGGGAAAAAGTCTCCTCATAGTCTATTCATTATTTTTGTGCATATCCTTTCACCACAAACCTCACCTTATGCTTTTCAAGTGAGCCATATGATTTGTACTTGTTCTTGTAGATCCAACTGCAACTACTTGGTTTGGTTCCAAACGGAGGATCCACCAAAGTTCCATGTCCCATTCTCTATGAGAGCATCATACTCCTTCTGCATGGAATCTTTGCACTCATCATGAGAAGTAGATTATTCAAAGGAATTTGGTTCAATGTTAGTAGATAAATTCAATTTATAATCAAATGAAACATCCATATCATTTGCATCACCTGAATCTGAATTATTACATCACCTCCATCTTGTCTTGTACAACTTTTGGTTCCTCTCTTTCCAACTTCATTAGGATGAACACTTTCAAGTGTCTTTATGAGCCACTTTGGACCTTTTTTTGATGGTCCTGGTTGCTCCATTGATTGAGATGATTTTGCATTCCCATCAAGTTTCATCCTTTCAATCATCTCAATCACATCATCCAATTGAATTCCTTGTTATGATGAAGTGACTAGATCTTCTTCATGACAGGGAAATGACAATTCAAAAGGAGATTCTAGAGATTGATACAAGATAGGGATTCCCCCTTCAAGATGTGGAATCTCATCATCAACTTGTGATATGTTTTTACATGGATGAAAAATATATCAATATGATCAAGTTGCCCCTCTACAGTCTTTTCATTCTTAGTGGATTCAAGAAAACCCACATCTCTAGAAAGATTGAACTTTTTTTTACCTAAACATGAAGACTATACGTCTTGGTGGTATTTGAGTACACCCCAAGAAGACACACTTTCGACTTCTTGCACCAAGCTTGTTTATTTGATCCTTGGAAATTAAGGCATATCAGGCGAAACAAAAAATACTAAGATGCCTCATGCAGGAATGAAACCATACCACGTTTCATAAGGAGTATTGTCCCCAAGAGCATGAGCTGGACTCATGTTTCTCATATACACTGCACATAAAATTGCATCATCCCAAAACATCAACTTCACATTCTTGAAAAATAACATTGAATGTACCATATTCAAGAGTGTCATGTTGATTCTTTTTGCTACACCATTATGATAAGGATTGTATGGAACAATGGTTTGATGTTTGATTCCATGTTTATGAAGATAGGTTTCAAATTCATTACAAGTATATTCCCTTACATTATCAGTAAAAATAGCGCTAATACTAGATTGTGCTTCATTTTCAATCCACACATGAAAGTTTTTAAATGTTTCAAAAGCTTGAGACTTATGTTTCAACAAGTAAACCCAACACATCCTAGTGTGGTCATGAATAAAAGTTATAATATATTTATGACCAAAAGAAGATGGAAGAGACATGGGGCCACACAAATCAAAGTGTATCAATTATATCTCTCTACATGCTCTTGAAAATGTTGCTTTATGTGTTTCCCAAGGATACAAGCCTCACATTGCTTCAAGATCCTTGGAATGGTAGGAAAACCAGAAACACCATTTTTCTTCAGTAGAAAAAGACTATCATAGTTGATGTGCCCAAATCTAGCATGCCACAAGAGACTGGAAGACAATGTACCTTCATCACAATGAGAAAGATGTGTAGAATTGTTTTCCCATGAAAATCTCCTTTTCAACTTCAACAATTTGTCATCCTCCCATCCTGTCATGACGACCATGTTGTCAAAATACCTCCTTATTTCAAATGTTCCATAAAACATGTGAATGGAATGGTCTTGTTGTTGAATGTGTGCAAGAGACAAAAAGTTCCTCCACAACACAGGAATATAAATAACATCACACAAAAGAAAATATGGGAATCTAGACAATTTGATCTTGATGGTGCCAATTCCTTCAAGATCGAGACTTGATCTATCTGCTAAGTACATTGCACCCTCCACATTTTCATTCAATTCTTCAAAAAAATATCTCTAAAAATTCATGTGGCATGTAGAACATGTTACTCCCTCTCACCTAGGGGTAACTAGAAAAGATCATGTCTCATGGCCTGCAATGAAGACGGTAATCCTGATGATGATCAATGTTCTTCAATGACAACATCCCCTCAGATTCCTCCCCACTCATGTTTTCACAACGTAGTCTATTTCACTTAATCAACATGGTTCATCCAAGGATGGTGACCTGACACACATGGGGTACTTTTAGTCATTATTTCATATAAAGTGTCATATTTAATGCACTAGGAATTTAGGTGAGGATCATGTGTTGAAGTCAGATAATGGACCATGATTGCTTGGATGTTATGCCTTTTTCCTTGTTTCACCTTGATGGCCATCTTATTTTCCCATTGTTGTCACTCTTGGGGAAATGGGTACTATTAGTGGATTTGATAGGGGTAACATACCGCTCCCTCCCATATTTAACACTTTTCATCCTGGGGCCTTCCACATTGTACTTATCTCTTGGAATGGTTGTTACCAGTACACCAAAAAGGCATGTGCATAAGAATAAAAAAAGTGTGTTAAAAAAAGAAATAACAACGTGATATAAATGATCAATTCAAAAGACAGAGGTCAGCTTGAGATCTACCCCCTCGCTGTGAGGCAATCACCTCTAGTCCTAATGCACTGAATGCATATCAATTAAAAGGAATTTATCCCAGCAAAAAAATAACCAATGCTCGAAACATGAAAAAGGGACTTACAAAGCAATAAAAGAATATCAAAAGGCAAGAAGGGGTTTGGAATACACTCATTGTTGAGGAAAGGGTATCTCAAGCAACAAGCGCTCCCTATACAATGGCATTCATGGAGATGAAACCCCACATGTCCTTGCATGTTAATGACACCATGACCATTAAGTAAACCCCCTCCACCTCATTCACTTATACTTACACTTTGAAGGGTTTCTAGGGAACTACTTCTCTACTTGTGTACCAACATACCTAATAGGTTCTTATGATGGTCCTTCCATACCTAAACTTGGTGAATTGCACAAGGTCTTATGCTAGTGTGACGTTTGAAAAATATACTTGGGTGAATTGCTTACATGGATTTTGTATTAAGTGATGGCTTACTTTGTATGATCCTAATGACTATGGTATATTGTGATGGTTGGTCTCACTTGACTCTGTTGACTTTGTTTTATCTTGATGGACTCTTGACATGGTTCTTGGAAGATGCATTAATGATGGTACTGAGCACGTTGAGAGTTATATGGAGGACAATGCACACTTTATGCAAAGTGTTGCACCTTCTGAATATTTTATGTACACTAGGGCACCTCCCCACACCTCCTGGACCTTGGACGTTAGACGGATGAGCACATATATTGCAGATATAGCCAGATGGGCCATTGAGAGGGTAGGAAGCCCCACAGACCGGATAGAGCACCCTTGAGAATATTAGGGTTTGATTGGATGATGTTTCACTTGGAGATGATGTCACACCTCTTTGGAGAGGTTATGGAGCCCTCTTCACCTATGACGTCACACCCTATCCCTTGGACGTTGCATTTATGATGATGACGTCATGCCTGATGCTTGATGAACCAACACAGCATGGGAGCATACTTCTTAATGATGAGTTGCCACTCGGTGATAATGAGAAATGACCCTTGCGGTGATGAGACATGACCTTTTGTGATGCTTTGTAACATCCCCACTATAATCCTCAGTTTAATTAATGCATAATATAGCTATGAATGTGGCTATGGCCAAGCAATGTAATATGTGAAATGTATTTTTTTATTTTAATAAATATAATGTGATACCAACTACTCAGAATATGGAAAAAGATGGGGGCTGTGTTTTCCACAAGAGAAGAGAGTGTCTAAGAGGGGTCCAAGGGGGGAATTAATTATGGGTATTACTTCAGACCATTTTCCTGAATTTTATTATCATCAGGGATAAATTCTAATTTTGTGTTTGAATGGATGAGAGCCCAATCATTGAACTCATGTAAGAGGGTGGGTGTGAGAGTCACATCCCATAGTTATTGGAAGCATGATTATCATTGGGCAGAGTGAGCAGTCAACTGTCTTGGGAAAATAGAGGAAATTCATATGGGAAATTAGGCAGTTTTTCACATTCAATTTTGGGCATGAACAACAAGGAGAGAGCAAGAAAAAGAGCACCGGAGCTAAAATAACAAGGAGAGTGAATTTAGGAGCATGGTGGAGCGTTTTGAAGCTAGAAATTGAAGAACCAGGTTGGCAAGCCTGAAGAGTTAACTCTTGAGTGAGTTGCACTGTAACAGCAAGTGTTTGATGTTGGTTGCTAGTAGTTTTCCTAGTAGTGAGTTCCCTTGAGTTCCCATCGGAGAGATTCCTAGTTACTTGAGCCAGAGAGACCTTGGTAAATAAATGGGATGCCCGATGGAATGAGAGTAGTGAAGGGGTACATCCCTTGGTTTGGGAAGGTCAAGGGGAAGAGAGCTGGAGGAAATTCAGGATAGTTGTAGGAGAAAACCAATGGACTGTGTGATAGTGAGTTGTGAGTTGATTGTGAGAGACACCCTTCTCTTATGGATTCTTATCCCCTCAGGGGTAACTTGTTGTTGAGATTTAGAAAAACAGGTCTATGGTTGGGTGGAACGTTCTTCCCAAGCAGTTGGTTTCACAAGTGTTTTAAAAGATATTTGTTTATCTATTTCTGAGTTATTTCATGAGTTTAATTGTTGTGCTTAACTCTCTGTATGTGAATGGGTTATTTGTTGTTGTGAATGGATTTATTAGTTGCATTCATGTTCATTTAGAATGTTGTAGATGCATTTAATTATAGGTAGCAGAAACTAACTAAATCTGTGTATAAATGTAGCTGGTAAGCCACAAGAATGGGCCAACAAGATAATTTTTTTTAATTTTTTTTATGTGTAGTCTGCAAGTAATGTTCCCTATTTGAGTTGGGGGACGTTACATGCTTGCACCTTTCATGGAGTGACGTGGCCTTTGGAGACACCTTTTCACCTTTGGAGCATGACATCATAGCCTTTGGAGGCTTCTACACCCAAACATGTCATATTTTGAGGGCGTACGTTTTGATGTATTATCATTGTATCTTTATGTTTGAGGCTATATTGAGGGTCGATCATGACATATCCACCTTGTATCATGGAAATTTTATGTTTTGGGGGATTTTGAGGGTTATTAGCATTAGGGTTGCCTCACATAAGAAGTCTAGCTCTCCCTCCTTAGAAAATCATAAGTCACACTTGTGGAAAATAATTATCACTTGTCTTCTTTTCTCTCTCTTCATCATGGAGTACTTATGCGTACTTTTGGAAGATTGAACTAGTGGATGCTTTTCTTGTTTTGGTGGATGTTTCATGAAACTAGGGTTTCTTCATACATATCGACTTGGTCTAGTAAGTGGTATTTTCCAAGTATTTATGTTTGTTCATGGTATTTAAGTGAATGCTCTATCTAAGTGGTGATAACTTGCATGTTATCTTGTTTCCTTGAATAATTTTGCTAGAAACCCTAGGGAAGGATTGAGATTGGTCATCCCCTTCCCTTGTTTTATCCATCTTAATTTTGTTGAAGCATACAAGGTCAATATTAGGGATTGTTAGAGGACATCCCCCTAACCTTGTCTTTGAGGTTGGAATCTAGGGTTTATGAGGGCCTGATAAACTCTAGAGTTTGACCTAGTTCCACTTGATCTTGTGCTTGAAGCTCTAGAAGTAGGATGACACTTAGGGTTTATGAGGGATAAACTCTAGAGTTTGATTTCCTAGAAGGTTTGACCTAGGATTATGATTGGATAATCCTAGTGTTTATCTTCAAATTTTCTTTTGCTTTTAGCATGATTCAAATTGTTGCAATGACTCCATATACCCAAGAACTTGAAGAAGCAAGTGGCCACATACTTTAGTTTAGCTTCTCTCTCCCAAACAACTTGGTGTTAGCTTAGGGTTTGCATTGCACTTGAATTGTCATCATATTTTTAGCCTAACATCTTACATCTTAGCTAGATTCTTCATATAACATCACCATTTGTTGCATAAATTGCATTTTCAACCATTAGGGCTTGTCATATTGCATTAAACTAACATAGTTTCATGCTCTTTCTCTCATGCAATAATTGGTTAGTGGTTTATAAGTCTTTTACTTGGTATTTGGCATATTTTCCATTGTCATCTTGCTAATTTAGGGATAATTTATCAATATTGTTATCAACTTGTTATTGCTGAAGTATACTATCTTTCACTTCAAGTTTTACTTGCAACAACTTTTTCTCTTTGATAGCTAGAGTATCATCCTTCTTCGCTTTTCTTTTAGCTAGTGTTTTAGAGAATTTTATTTACTTTTCAATAGACATCATTGGTTGTCACATCCTTCACACACACACACACAATCACCTTGCCTTGTCTAATTTACCTTAACCTTGCCCTCAACATTGACCTAACTAAATCAAGAATCCAAGATAGGGAGCCATAGACTTTCCTTAGCTTTCTATAGGATCCCTTGAGGTTGCTAGGGAATCCTCCCTTATGTTGGATCTTCTATCCTTCACTAAAACGAGGGAAGTACTTCTTACTTCCATATGATACACTAGTTTAGCATCTTGTTAAGGCTTTGCACAAGTGCTAGATTGGGTGATAACATAACCAATGTCGCAACTAGGCATCTCTCCAAGAATCAAATGAAGCTTTGAAAAAATCTTGATTTATGCCAATATTGCACTGAGCAACACAAAATGAGTGGATTCAATAGCTTGACCTTTGTCTTCCTTTTGTTCTTGCCTGTCCTTGATATTTTCCCATGGGATTCTGCATGTATTTGCTTCATGCCCATTCTTTCCACAACGAACACAATGAAGATCGGACCTCTCACCTTGATTGTTCCTATCACTACCTTTGAAATTCTTCTTTTCATGTCCTCTCTTACTGCCTTCTCCTCTTGAAGAGTCATGTGATTGATTCTTCCCTTTTTTAGCAAGGCACATAGTCTCTCCAATGGGTTGAGTTGTCTTCTTCTCAAAATCCTTCTCACGTTTTGCAATTTTCTCCACCAAAGAGTCAAAATTGAGAGACTTCAATGGTCCACTAGCTTGAAGTGATTCAAGATAGTGAGAGTGTGTGGGGTAGAGTGCCTTGATAAAGGTCGTGAGAGAAATGTCTATCTTAACACCAGTAGCATCAATGTCGTGCATGATGGATTTAATTTTGGAAGCTAAAGCCATGGGATCATTATCCTTCATTTCTAGGTTGAAGAGATTCATCAACAATTGAATTAGCTCTAGTTTTGAATGTGAATCATATAGATCTTTCAACTTCTTCAAAGCACTCCAATAATCTTTGATAGATCTGATATGATGACTCACCTCTTCACGTATAGAAGTAGAAATCAAGGCTTAAGCTTTCTTGTCTTTATTCGTCCATATGGAAAGCTCTTTATTTGATGTCGGTTTGGTATCACCATTGCAGATGTCATCCCAAAAATCATTGAAGATCAGGGTGTGCTCGATCTTCCTCGACCATTCTGGATAGTTTTCTTTGCCACTAAGCACCACACCCACAATTGAAACAAGAGAATGCATTTTTTTCTTTTTGTCACCAGTTTCTCTTTGCAATAAAACTCCTTTCATCACAATCTCTAAGTGCTTTAAATACATAAACAATGCCCCTTAGATTTCCTGCAAATCATGTGACAACATCCATACGTTTTTTTTAACAGTTTCAGCCAATGCCAAACACCATTCATCCAGGGTTTGACTAAAAAGAATCAATTGACACTGTTGAAGGACTCAAGTGTTTGCTGTAGCTGTAATTGGGTTCAGGGCAATGAATGGTCACCAAATTTTCTTGCAATTTACTATGCAGGACTATGCAAAGTAAAACAAAACTTGTGCAAACAAGCAATGCTTTCAAAAATTTTAGATGTGTCTTTGGCTTCTACACAGATGTTTCATGGTTCTCTCACAAGAGGGGCATCTTCATTTCCTTCCACCGCCTCCTTTCCATTCCTAGTGACAGTGGAGTAACATCAAGAAGCACGATGTCGCTAACATCACCTGCTAGCAACCCCGCATTGCAAAAAGAAATAATCCATCCATGCGACCCAAATTTGCCACAGAACTTCAAGGAATAGGCAGATGGAAGTCAAACACTCAGCACGGTTCAATAGGATATCTATGTTGGGAATTGATAGAGAGAAATGGCATTCACGGACCCTTCCTCGATCTTCGCTCGCAGAAGCTATCCACTCTCACTTTTGTGATTGTCTGTCATGTCTACAAACAAAATGACAAACTCTCGACATTCATCCTCCGCACTGATACCAAGGCTTGTAATCTAGGCTAGAATCATAATTTAGGCATTTCTCTTCACTGCGAATCAGAAGGATACACAACTGGATGCACCTTTGACCAGAGCAGAGAAGAAATGTCAGATACCAGTGAGTTTTTCTCTCAGACGGATTCATGCCCATTGCCAACCGTCGAGAATCTCCAACAGACACATGAGATTTATTGCACATGAACCGTTCCCTGGAAAACACGTGAGATTAGATTCATGCTTCCTAAGAGTTGGTAGTGAATGATTTTTCTAATACACTCATGGATGTAGAGAAATGAATGATTTTTCTAATACACTCATGGATGTAGAGAAATGAAAGAAAAAAAGAAAAAAAATGATTTTAACGGTCACGAGGTTAACAATAGCCTATGGGATAGATAGCCTCACACACTGATTTCTGCAGTTCAGTCCTTTTCCTGTTCAACTTAATGATAAGCTCCCCCAATTTCTCCACTGTTCTCTTGGCTGAATAAGTTATTCCAAGAGCATGTCTCTATGAAGAAATGGCGTGACGTGGTTGGTATTGCTTGGCCTCTGGAGAAATCCTAAAGTATGCAACAGACAAAGTGAAGATCATGGAGTTATCTAAAAACATCAACCTAGCTCTAATACCACTTACAAGGTACCATTTACAGGCTAGGGATTGAATAACTCTACGCGTTATTTTTGTATTAAAGTGAGTGAAATATATATACAAACCCGTGACCTTGGTTTTATTTTCCCAGAAGTGGGATGGTGGTTCATATTCACCTACAACTCTTCATTTTCTTCTAGATTAAATATTTACAATAATATTTACAGTACCATAATCCTAAGGAGTGGTAACTAACACTCCAACAACCTTCTTGTGGATATGAACATCCTTGACTTCTTGGATGAAATAAATTTTGACAATCTGAATTTCTCCTCAAAAGTTAAAATTTGGCCAAGGAGTTATCTTACTCTTCTCTAATATTTCTGGAAAAGGTGGACTACCTTTCAACTATCCATGCTCTTCTCGAAGGAGAAAGTTGTTGCGGTTGACCATGAGGAGTTAATGGTGAATTTTGTAGTTTCTCTTCTTTAATTGGCTCAATGATGATGGGTAGCACACACTAGGTAGGGTGTGTGATCCTCTCACTATCGCAATCAACAGGTTCCACTTAGTGGGTAGGTTGTGTGATTATATCACTAGTACATATTGGCTGAACTGACTTATTATTGTTTGGATTTGGTGCAAGTTAGGCAGGTAATGGTGGCTATGTTTGAGGTTGGAATTAGTTATTTTTTTGAAGAGGTGGTAGCACTGCTTATTGTTGGTGTTGTGGCCACCCTTCCTGAAGTCTTTAGGGATCCTAAGGAGCATACCATTGAGGTTGTTGTGGTTGTTGGTAAGGAAAGTATGTTGGTTGCTACCCTTGAGGGTTTGTATATTGCCAATGTCGTGGAGATGGAATTTGATTTGGCTATGGTTGAGTGGGGTAACACTCATTTGTGAAAGGATTCTTTTAGTTACCCCCAAAAAGAATTGCAACATTGAGGATGTCCGTAAGGTATACCTTGGGGGATTTCTCAAGGTGTTTCTTGCCTCCTTTGGTTAATGAGGCAAACTTGCTCATTATTTTCATCAACTCCTTCATACAAGGACATCAAACTAGCAATTAGAAGCACTATCCTCTTTTAATATTATCCTTGCAAATACTATTGATTTCCACACTATTTAGTGGGCATCCATGGTGAGCATGCTTTTTAGTACATTTATGCCAAAACAATGTCAAATCCTTCTTTGAATCCTCTTGTTGCTTCTTTATATGGAGAGTATAAAATTGCATTGCTAAAGAATGCAAAGATCTTGTCTTCATGTCCTGCAATAAATTGCAATCTCCATCCTAGTTAATCCAGTTGTAGCTTGAGGTTTGTGCATCAATTCCTCTTAGACCCTTACATTTTCTTATAGTAGCTCTTGAAAATATCCCTTGTCTCATCATAATATCACTTGGAGATGTCTCCAACTCCAATCATATTCAAAGCTTCCATCAATTCTACTCTCACTCTCGGGAGTAAATTTTAAGGGACTTTTCATCTATTATGATAACTTAAATGAAACCTTATAGCATAGTCCTCCAAGGACTCATTCTCCTCGAGTCATCTAGAAATTTCATCTATGGTGTCTCTTGCTTTGCAATATTTCCACGACTTTCTTCTAAATAGGTTCTTCATTTGCTCCCATGTATGGATACTATTTCCATCAATGTCCATGAACCATTGAAGTGTTGCATTCTTTAAAGAAGAATGCAAACTTTTTAGCATCATTCTTGTAATGATAGGTTCTATAAAGAACTTCAAATTCGAAGAAGAAAGTGTCATGGTATTTTGTAGCCATCCCATGAAAATGGGGAGGGATACTTGTGTTAATGTTTTTCATCTTTACTTCCTCCTATGTTTCCAAAATGGGAAACTCAAACACCATTGATTCCTCTTCTGCTCTTTCTTCTGTCGTAAGTAAATAAAGAAAGAAGCCCTCGAGAGGCGAATGAAGAAGAATGAAAGTATTTTAATTTCTTAGTAGCAACTAACTTCTTAGCATTATATGTTTTTCCTCTATATGCCCCACTTGAACTTTCAACGGTGACTTGTCTAAAAAACCCTTCAAGAAATCCTTCATTCTTCACTTCTCATATTTCATCAGCTAACTTAGGGATTCCCTCTTATTCTTTCCTAGTACTCTACGCTTGTCTTACATTGGTTTATAATTTTTTGATAAATATCATGCTAATTTATCTCTATGATGATGTATACATTCTTCTCAAAATAAGTTACTAAGCACAGAAAAGAAAACCATTACAAAGGGAAACACTTGGGAACTCAAGTTTCTTCTTCCATTACATCGGATCCCTAATTCAATAGTGTTTTTGTCCTTTAATATTTTAGCACTTCCAAAGCAATGACACCAAAAATTGGTGAACTAAAGAATTACAACTATTTATGAGTTACTAAATTACCTAACTTAAATTATCAACCAAAATGTGTAATCTTTTGAAATGTTGCACATTGTTTATGCAACCTTCAAGGCTCCAAATGCAGTTGAATTATTCTACATTGCTAATTCTAAGTACTATAAAACTAAATGGTTCTAAAAGAAACTATTGCATCTAGCCTATCCTAGAAAGAGTTCAATTATTTTGTAACATGATTTGTACATGGTGTACAATGTCCCTTTGGTTCTTTAGGCTCAAGAATACATAATTCCTTCACACTTCAAACTTTCAAACACAATACTGAAAGTAAAGAACCACTAAAACAATAATTAAATGTTATAGGAAATAAAACTAATTGCTAAAGGAACAAGATAAATGCTACATAAAATAAAATTAACTTCTACAATACACTTACAACTCAACACTCCACCCACCAACCATATGGTCATGGCACGCTAGTGAAAGAATATTAACAAAATAAATAAACTATCTAACTATTAAAATGAAACACAACATGATTCATTAACTATCTATGGAACATAAAATATCAAACTAAGGAATTGTAAAACACATTTCTATGAAATAAAGATGCAATTACAAATAATACACAAAGAGGCATGTTCACCAACAAACCCTCTTCAAGTCGATCTTGACTTGAAGAGAACTGATGAACTCTTGTAGTAGCTTTTAACTCAGCTCAAAAACAATGATTTCATTTCATTGATGAAAATGTATTCATAGTACAACTTCTAATCTACAAGTTATACTTTTAATCCTTACCATGCTTTGGGGGCATCCATTAACACCAATGCGGTCCACATCCGACTACTAAAGTGTAAAATGAATAACATTTAAAGGCCATTACAAGCACAAATCAAGATGAGTCAATATCTCCCCAAGTGCTATTAGTGATAGTTCATTGGACAAAGGCAATCTCCATTTCACTCTACATGACACTAGGTCCTTCGTCATGAATGAGAAATCTAGAAGTTTAAACACCATGAAAAACAAAATTGGAATTTATATTGACTACCATATTGAGAACTCATATTCAATCACTACACCTAACCGGCCCGCCTATAGTACCAGTAGTAAGACCTTCCTGACATTGTGATTTCAAAGTCTAACACTATAATAATAAACGTCAAACCTTAGTAAGTTGGATCTTAGATAACAAATACATGCTAGAACTGTGAAACATAGAATAACAAAAGAAGATCCTCCAAAACAATGAAAACAAAATAAAAACAATGCTAAGATTATTCAAGGAATTTATTTACATAGATAGATTTTTAACAAAAAGTTACAATCCTCATGCCTTAACCACATTGAAAAAAATATGATGAAAATGGAATCCACCCTTAATCGTCTCCAAAACATACAGTGGCACCAAAAGCATCAATTAATAGTAGCTAATATATCGATCAAGAGTGGACCTCATTTTATAGACGTCGAGGAATTCATGATTCTTGTATCAGAGTTAGCTACAAACATCAACTCATTAATATATCACTGGATTGACCAATGTTCACAAAGCAACATGGGGGCGAACATGAATAACATTACATTGTATACCATCCAAGATCAAAGGGAATCTTTGGATGGTCTAAAGAAGGTAGAGAATACTTGCAAGGACTTGCAAGTAAGGCAATTATGAAAGAATTTTTCTTAAACTTGCATAACAAAGATAATATGGAGCAAAACTAAGTAATCCTAGGAGAATCTCAAGATCACTTGGAAAAGGTATAGGAGAGTTTCATGGCCTTTGATGCCATACCTAATCATGATCACTTTGTATGATTAAGGCATGAAAAGTCAAAATTTCCAATATAATACAAATTTCACAAAACAAAAAGAATTATAGCTACAATTTTGAAGTGCTCTCAAATCTAAAAGATCAAAATGAACAAACCAAACTACTCCTGAGCAAAGCTCCACCCATGGGTGTTAAATTTTAGACCCAACACTTGACAATTTATTTCCTAACAAACCCTTGTTGTAATAAACTTATTAAGTAGATTTATTAAATAAAAACATGGTTGAGTTTTAACAATTTATAGGAATAAATTAGCGAAAGCACAATAGGAAACCAAACACATCTGCACACGTAATTTTCTGGGTAAATACCTTTGGAAAAACTCCTAAGGGAAAACCAGTATTGTGATGATTTTATTATTATAAAATTTGGGCTTCTTTCCTGGGATAATGGCCCACCTGAGGAAAATACAAAACAACAAAATTGTTGAAATTTTGGTATGCTCGTTTAACCATAGACAATGTCACATCATTGCCACCCAACCATAGGCATTCACATATGCCACCCCCAAGCACACTAACATTTACTTAGAATAATTCTGGCAAGCCTACTTCAGAACCAACAGATAAACCCTAGTTGCTAACTGCAACAATAACTCAAGACAAGTAGAGCGTTCATTCTCCAAGAGTAGTGCACAAGAGAGAGAGTCTCCATATCCACAAAACAAGTACCATACACAACTACAACAGCTGTAGCTGCACTACTCTCTCAAACTTGCACCATGCTTAGCAAGAATATCACCAAGAATGTCACCAAGAGAATCACCAAGAGAGAGACCAAGACCAAGAGATGACAATGTGCATGTATTCCTCCTTGCAACTGCAATTGCATATCTCCACAAGACTTGTGCACTAACATGTTATTCAAATGAGTTAAAACGTCCTCTATTTATATTAATATGTCCAGTGACTTTTCTGGTTGGGCCGATCTGACTTTCTGGTAATTATATTTTTTGTTTATCTTTTTTTTGTGGAGCCAAGTTGTATTTCTGGAAGATAATATTCTAATATTATTATTTTTCTAGGCCGACTTGTATTCTAGGGTTTCCACACATCTGTTTAATGGTTCACTTGCTTCCGAAATATTCTTTTCTAAGTCATAGACTACACGTGGAGGTTAATACCTCCCGCAGCTACCAAAACATCAACACTCCCTCTTAGCTACGGAGGTATTAACTAAGATGTTCTTTATGTAGCGGTCTCAAACACATCCATCCATCTCACATGGCATGGGCAAGACTCATGTGGTCTTGCAGACCAGTCTACATGTAGCATCACCATAGCCACGCAGGCTATTATATGATCAAACAGATCATGTAACAACTATCACCATCATAGCCGCACATTATCCATCTAGCTGGAAAACACCTCCAACACTATTGGTTGGCCCTCCAGCTAGTAACCTCTGATGCTACTAATCAACACTCTAAATGGGAATCATTTCTGACACTATAGGTCAACATCTAGTTCATACAGAACTAGTAACTCGTGAGTTCATATGGAACTAGTAACTCGTTAGTTCACACAGAATCTGACTCAAAAATTTAACACTCCCTCTTAACGAGGAAGGTATTCCCCTTGGAACGATCATCATCATTCCTCTTGGTATTCCTTTCATACTAGAGTAACATACCATCCTGCATTGGAGTACCAACCTGTGCTGGGGTAGCGTACCAGTCTGCGTTAGAGTTACCAACTTGCGTTGGGGTAGCGTACCAGCTTGTGTTGGGGTTACCAACCTACGTCGGTGTAGCGTACCAGCCTGCGTTGGGATTACCAACCTGCGTCAGGGTAGCGTACCGACCTGTGTTGGGGTTACCAACCTGTGCTAGGGTAGCGTACCAGCCTGCATTGGGGTAGTGTACCATCCTGCGATGGGGTTACCAACCTACGTTGTGGTAGCCTCCTCTACTAGGGATCTCATCACTTCCCTCTACTGGGGAGCACATCACTTCCCACTACTGGGGAACATATCACTTCCCTCTACTGGGGAACACATCACTCCCTCTCACGAGTGAAAATCCTTCTGGACCACACCAAGCTTGTCTCTGAAGTACTCAAACTTCACTTTTGACAGAGGCTTAGTCAACACGTCTGCTACCTGTTCATTGATAACAATATACTGGAGCAAGTGTCTCGTCATAGTCTTCTACCTCTTGCTGGGAGAATCCTATGGACACAAATTAGGTTTTGTACATCTCTAGGCTATTTATCTGCAACATGCTTGATCTTTGTAGATCAACTTGGAAGTCGCCACTCACTTCCCTTATGGTTTCAGAACCAAGGAAAATATATATATCCAAGTCCTTATGACTAGCTTCCTCCTCGGTCACTGTAGCAAAGTCTACTAAAGCAAGGGAATCTTCCCATAAGATGTCATATCTCCTCGAAGCCTCTAAAGCTTCGATCTAGCCTTCTTAACCCATGGCATTAGTCTTTCATTTTCGGAAGACGTCTCTCTCTTCCATCTGAATCTGAAAGTCTCTGAGTCTCCATTCTCCCTCTGAAGCTTGACTCCCTCTGAGTCTGTATAATCTTTGGAGCCATATTCTCCTCATGATATGGCTCATCAATGTTCCATCCTGCAAAGTTTCATGGGACCACGTTGGTCTCTTATTGGTTACTGCAACGATTCTGGGTAGGCCCTTCTAGCACTACTAACTATTCTTGATGATTTGAAGAGTGATCAACTGCACTAGAGGGATTTTTTTGGTCATCTTTGGAGCCTTATGCTCCTTACAATCAATCTCCATATTGTTGATGATTACAGTTGCGTGAGACATCCTCCAGGACACAGACTAAGTGAGTCAGCCTGAGAGAAATCCCATGAGTTGGGTGTGTGGTTCCTCTCTGAGACGGAGAAGGATCGTTGTGTGCCCCTATGTGGGGTGAGGAAGCCCATGATTTGGGTGTGTGGTTCCTCTCTGAGACGAAAATGGAACGTTTTGTGCCCTATGTGGGGTGAGGAGCCCATGTGATGGGTTTATTGTTCTCCTCTGTGCAGAGAGTTGAGATGATGTGATACTCTAGATGATTCTCTTGTGTAACGCAATGAGAAAGAAGATTTGTTGATTTGGACGTGCATGTGGTTGAGCACAGGTGAACGTGTGGGGAAGCCCATGAGTTGGGTGTATCGTTTTGAGACGAATATGAAATGATGTATCGGCCTCCTCTGTGAAGAGAGTTGAGATTATGTGATACTCCATATGATTCTCCTATGTAACGCAGTGAGAAAGAGATCTGTTGATTTGGACATGCTTTTGGCTGAGCACAGGTGAACGTGATCCTAGTGGTTGAGTACTAGTGAGTGTGGTTCTCCTGTGAGACACAGTGAGATAGAGATGTGGACATCCCTGTGGCTGAGCACAGATGGATGTGCCCAAGTGGTTGAGCACTAGTGGGTGTATGATATCCCTTGCTATATTGTCCAAGAGTTAGACTTACATGTAACCCTATTTTTGATGTAAAGGGTACAGGTCAGCGAGATAATTAATGTAAAAGATAATTAATATGGTAATTATTAATTATATTTTGAGTTATTGAGGTCGGCCCGATTATGCCAATAGACACATCGTTTGATGTGATAAGTATTATATAAATAAAGGTGAATCCCCATTGAGGAAACACACTTATCGTTGTGTCATCTCACGATTTCAGAAGTTGTGGTATGAAATTATGAGAATTACAACACCCTCTTGTGTGTTAGGTTTGGTGATGGTGTGGGAGGTCTTTCTCTTGAAGAATATAGCAAAGTATTGGTTGGATTTTCTTCCCTTGTTGAGAAGGGTTTCCTAGGATAATTCTTGTGTTCTTGTGCATGGTTATTCTTCTTGTGATCTTGGATTGTTGCAGTAGTTATGGTTCAAGTAAAAGTTAAACATAAAATTTAAAGAAAATGCATGAGCCATAGCTCATTAAAAATTCAACATGGTATTAGAGCATACTTGAAGAAAATCATTGCACAATATAGAAGGAAGGTCGTAAAATCTTTGTTGTAGGTGTAAAGAGAAGAGGGTCCGACCTCTCTTTAGAAATTTTGTGGTAGATGTTGAGGTCGGACCCCTCCTAATTTCATTGTGAAGGTGGAGGTTGGCCGCAGGCTTGGTCGAGCCCTGTTGAAGACCCTAAGAGGAGACCGTAGCAAGGGAGAGGCCCCTCTAAAGCTGTCACAGAAGACCCTAACAACAAAAACTTAATGAAGAAGGGTCAGACCCTTTCTAAGGTGAAATCTAAGGTTGCCACAAACCAAAAACTAAGGTAGCATTCGACCTAAAATTGCATACATGTGGCAACGAACAACTAAGGTAGCATCCAGATTTTCTGAGGTGAAATGTAAGGCTTCCAAAGCCAGAAGAAACCCTACGATAAGTACCCTTAATCGACAGACCTGTTATAGTATTTTCTGAGGCAGTAAGACAAGATAAGAAGTACAATTTGTTGTTGAAGGAGTAGAAGAAGATGTCTTCTACCAATTTACATATGTGCCTACTGGAAGACAAGCAATTACTGCATTTGTTGAATCTATAAGCAAACTGTGGCATTGAGCAAGGTCAAAATCTTCTAAAGGATCATCTTTACAAGTCCCGTGTGTTGAAGACTCTATACAGTTATGAATGATTCAATATCTATTGTCAAGGAAGGAAGACTGCAGGAATATTCTTCTACATATTGTATAAAATATTGTCAAACCATTTTGACATCTGTAGTTATGGGCTTGTCCAAAATTTGTTTAGATGCAATTATGAAGGATATATAGAACAAATTTTCTAAAAGAAAAGTCCCAATTAAGGGAGAAAATTAAATAACCTTGAACAACAGAGTAGGCACACCTATGATAGCAATTGAGGCTGATATATGAGGTAGTTCTATGGTGGATTTGAGATTGTAATAGAGGTTAGATCTAAGGTTGTCTGAGGCAGATCCAAGAGCAAACTACAGCAAAATAGGTAACAAATCTGAGGCAGACTTCATGTATAAGTTTCTATATTAGACAACACTTTGAGGACTGTTTTGACATCAGTTTTGAGGTCAAATTAAGGCATGTTGGTGAAGCTATTGCTGAGAATGAACTGAGGACAATCTGAAAGATAAGTCAAGTGTGGGACAAGTGGTTGTAGTCAGAGTTGAGAAGTGCAACTCTGAGGATTGCATGGTGATGTGAAGATCAATCAAGGACGTGTTTACATATGTGGTGTGACTTTTGAGCATGGGTTACATTCAAGTCCTAGTAAGAAGACTAGACTTTCATCCCTTGTCTCTAGGAGACTAGGTTTGTAGCTAGTGATGTACAACAACATAATTTACCTTCTAAGTCTATGATAAACAAGCAGAATCTCCATTGGTGTACACTCTCAGATATGCACTTATATATATTATTTGCATCATTGTCATAACAGTATTTGCAGGAGGAAGGAACCCTTGATGCAATCGTGGATCTAAAGGGATCTCAGTACATACAGAAGAACAACACAATGGAAGTGAAGACTCTAGGTTTGATTGTTTTAATTATCATGCTACATTTATAAGGTTGCCACATTACAAGTAGGTGTTGTAGTTGTGACAAAAATCCTTAAATTGTTTTGATTCTAGAGATGTACTCATGAATCTCCTCTAGGAGATATTCTTGTCTTGTTTCCTTTCCTCTGTTTCCTTGTTCCAGGAAGGTTAACAACAAAGGAATATGTTTTTCCTTCAGACTTCAGAGGGAGTTAAAACTATTTGAGAAGAAGGAAAAGACAAATACCTTCTCCCCTTAAGAAGTTCAGAGGGAGACAATTATTGATCCAAGTTGATCCAGTTGCTCCAGTTGATATTCCCAGAGACATTGCAATAGGCCATGAAAGGCATGTCTAGGCTCAACAAACTCTGCAAGGGGCAGAGGGACTTGCATCTCCTCAAGGCACATTCTGAGAGAGAAAGAGAGACCAAAGAGACCTTCAAGCTACTTTTCATCCATGAGCCACATCATTGATTCTGAGTCTTCTTTTCATGGAGAAGCTATAGTTGATGGAAGTGTCGAGAAACATAAGTGAGATTTGTAGCCAGAAGATTCCCACAAACAAAGGGAGTTGTCTATGATGAGACATTTGATCCAGTATCCCGATACACTTCGATCTGTACTATCATCCATGAGTTGGAACTACATTATATGGATGTAAATACAAACTTTCTCAATGATGAGATTGAGGAAGAAGTTTACATCGAGCAGCCAGAAGGATTCGTGATATACGACGAGAATTCTCATGTGTACAGGTTGAAGAAATACATGTATGGAATAAAACAGACACCTCATGCTTGGTACGAGAAGATGGATGGATTCTTGATGAGTTTGGGATTTAGCAAGAGTGTTGTTGATCCAAACCTATATTATTACATTGTTGGTGATGAGAACCTGATTTTGGTGACTTATTTAGGAAGCCTTGTTGTTGGATACAAGCAAGCTTTGACTCCTGATTTCGAGATGAAGGATCTGGGTATGATACACTACTTCTTGAGACAAGAAGTATGACAGAGGACCAATGAGACTTTTCCTGAGTCAAGGAAAATATACATTGGGGATATTAAAGAAGTTCAGTGTAACAGAATGCAAATCCATACACTGATGGTGATGGATTTGAAGAAAATGAATGATGATGATTCAAACGAGATTGATCCACAACTGATTGGATCAATAATGTATCTAGTTAATGTTAGCACTGGAAGTCACTCCTGGATTGCTTGCAAGATCAGAGCCCAACGCCCATCAGTTTTTGTGTCACGGTTTGATAGATGGGTGATCAAATGGGTAGAGACTCGAACATGTATCGCTTCAAAATAAGAACTGTATTTGATAATCAAGGAACAAAGGAGGTCTTGACCCAACTTCAGTCAGGGAGTTGATTTAAAGATGGGCAGGTGGAAGACTTGGGAGAAGAATGAACAAACTATCTCAGGCAACAGGCCTTTCGATAGCTCGTAGAGGAAAAACTCTGAATACAAGATCCGCTTGGTTCAGAGCTTCAAGAAACTGAAAGGGAGACTTGACTGGATCCTCCAATTCCAAGTCGTTCAGTGCTAAGAAGTTCACAGGGACTGTTTATAGCAACACAACTGTTACAGTGATCCAACATACCTCATCCTATAACAGTCACAACTCGACTGGATCCTCCAATTCCAAGCTGCTCTAATACAGTATATACAAAGACGTGAAAGAAACTAACATTCATCAGGCAAGAAGTCTCAAGAGTCCAGAAATAACCAGAACACAATTCTTCATAAAAGTTTTTACAACTGGGAGTCTTTCTCAACCATCGATGCCTACAAAAATACAATTACTGAGTCTATATACTCAGAAAATTCGCCTAGCGGCGACCTGTTCAGTCCTTCCAGGCATGGTGTCTCTTCAGCCAAAAATGGGACGAGTAATCACTATTGGACCCCACCTCATCTGCGTATGGCCCCTGTAAGAGGAGTAGCTGGGTCATTAAGAGCCGGGCTAGAGTGCGCAGACCTTCTCCATCCGGTTGAGGGTTCAACATGGCCTCACTCTAAAAAATTGGGTACACAGGACACTCTCGAGTGGACTGCTCGCTAGGCCCTCCATACCCCAAACTTAATGAACGACAGGAGGTCTCAACCACTCGATCACATCTTCATTTATTCCGAGTGAAAACCAGGATCGAGGTCTCACCAGTCGACGCCTGGAGACCACGATGATCCTTTCGGTGATCAAACCCAACACCTTTGGCCCCTTTACACACAACTCCTTTCCTCTTTGGTGACCACGGGCTGTGATCCTGAGTTTAATTTCAAAGCGCTATCGGCTCTTGGGGGATCGCGGGTGAGAAAGGAACATGATCTTTCCTCTTCAAAATCGCGACGAGCAAACTGCCAGGAGAGCTCAATTGGGCGCCACGCATCCTTGAAAACAGACGGTCCCAAATTCACCCGACGCTGCTGTGGGTCCCAGCTCCTGGGCACTTTCGGCGCTTCGGGGTTCGGGGCTTCGCGATACAAAGTGACATGAAACCTTTACCACTTGAACTTGTGATTACTGAAAGCCGACGCGACAAGATCTTGCACTAAATCCTGGGCAACTTGGCAGCCTCGAAATCCTGATGGCCGTCGATCAGCTTTGTAGATGGATCTCGGCCGCTGAAGACAAAACTTTGCCCGCTCGCTTGGGGGGGGGCTGAAATGAGGCTTTCTGCGTTGTGCTTGGGCGCTCCTCATGCGACTCGCTGACCAGAAGGCCCCTTGCGCCCCGGACAAGAAATGTTACTAACAGTTAACACCATACCTGATTCATGATATGCAGTAAATGTACTTAGTCAATTCATGAGTCAGCCGAGACAGACTCATGAGATAACAGTAAAACATGTATTGATATATATATATGAGGCATAGTTGGATATGGCCTAAGATATGCCTCCAGTGTGGACTTGAGTTTGCAGGGATATGCCAATACAGATTGGTTAGAGAGTACAGTGGACCGGAAGAGAACATCTGGTTGTTTTTTTCCCTTGGGGTTTGTCATGGTTTCCTAGTCCAACAAGAAACAAATATTTGTGGCCTTGAGTACCACAGAAGCAGAGCATATAGCATTGAGTGTGGTAGTTCGCGAAGTAGTGTGGCTTCGCAGATCCTCTGACAGATTTATTTGATCATGAGATGGATTCTATTATTATAACCAGAGATGTGTGAAGCTCTTTGAGAACCCTGTGTTCGAAACACGTTGAGATAAAATATCATTATATCAGAGACATGGTGCAGAGGAAAGTAATACACGTGCAATACCTTCCTACACATGAGCAGATTGCAGATATCTTCACCAAACGGCTTGCCAATACAAAGTTCGAGTACTTCCATAAGAAACTGGCTTGGTGGAGAATACCTCTCTAACTAAGAGGGAGTGTTGGTGACTACAGCCAGGACGAAGTTCAAGTACTTATGTGCGAGACTTGGCCTGATGGATAATGCCCCCCTCGCTGAGAGGGAGTGTTGATGATTACAGCTGCGTGAGACATCCTCTAGGACATAGATTGAGTGAGTCGGCCTGAGAGAAAGACCATGAGTTGGGTGTGCCCATGATTTGGGTGTGTGGTTCCTCTCTGAGACGAAGAAGGATCATTGTGTGCCCCTGTGTGGGGTGAGGAAGCCCATGAGTTGGGTGTGTGGTTCCTCTCTGAGATAGAGATGGAACGTTGTGTGCCCTGTGTGGGGTGAGGAGCCCATTTGATGGGTGTATTGTTCTCCTCTGTGCATAGAGTTGAGATGATGTGATACTCCAGATGATTCTTATGTGTAACACAGTGAGAAAGAAGATCTTTTTATTTGGATGTGTCTGTGGATCAACACAGGTGAACATGTGGGGAAGCCCATGAGTTGGGTGTATCGTTCTAAGACAAAGATGAAACGATGTATTGGCCTCCTCTATGCAGAGAGTTGAGATGATGTGATACTCCAAATGATTCTCCTGTGTAACAAAGTGAGAAAGAGATCTGCTAAGTTGGACATGCATGTGGCTGAGCACAGGTGAACGTGATCCTAGTGGTTGAGCACTAGTGAGTGTGGTTCTCCTGTGAGATGCAATGAGATAGAGATGTGGACATCCATGTGGTTGAGCACAGATGGATGTGCCCTAGTGGCTGAGCACTAGTGGGTGTATGAGATCCCTTGTTATATTGTCCAAGAGTCAGACTTACGTATAACCCTATTTGTGATGTAAAGGGTACAGGTCGTCCCCACCATAATGTAAAAGATAATCAATGTAAAATATAATTAATGTAAAAGATAATTAATATGGTAATTATTAATTATATTTTGAGTTATTTAGGTTGGCCCGATTGTGCCAATAGACACATCATTTGATGTGATAAGTATTATATAAATAAAGGTGAATCCCCATTGAGGAAACACACTTATCATTGTGTCATCTCATGATTTCAGAAGTTGTGGTCTAAAATTATAAGAATTACAACACCCTCTTGTGTGCAAGGTTTGGTGATGGTGTGGGAGGTCTTTCTCTTGAAGAATATAGCAAAGGATTGGTTGGGTTTTCTTCCCTTGTTGAGAAGGGTTTTCCATGATACTTCTTGTGTTCTTGTGCATGGTTATTCTTCTTGTGATCTTGGGTTGCTGCAATAGTTATGGTTCAAGTAAAATTTAAACAAAAAATTTAAAGAAAATGCATAAGCCATACCTCATTGAAAATTCAACACATATGAGATACTATGTATCTTTCAAAATCACCCTTCTTCATCTTCTTCTTCTTTGGTACATGGATGTATATAGTTGTGTATACAACTTCTTATTTGGATAGCCTGTTCCATGTCTCAAACTAGAGACCATCTAATATGTTGTCTCTTGCAACCGTCACTATAGCTCCCTTAGAGTTATCACTTGTGCCATGCCTAGAACAAGGACAACAAAGGAAAACAATAGAAAAGAATAATACTCTTATAATAATAAAAACAAGAACAAGAACAATAATCACAGTAGCTCCTTCTCATAGCTATTGCTTGTAACCTGCCTGGAACAAGAACCAAAATAAAAATACAATAATAAGAAATATCTCCTAGAGGAGATGTTAGTTCATATTGCAAGCATTTATATCAATAATACTCACATGTTGCCAAGTATTCATTGTATTTAGCAGTAATAGAACCTTTCAAGGATTGTTGTCACAACTAGTAATGTAGCAATCATCAAACTTGATATGTGCAAATTGGAAACTTATTAATTTAATCAAACCTGGAACCTAGAGTCTTATCTTCAAGAATGAGTGTTGTTGATTTTCTTTCGAGTCTCCTTCACTCACGATGACAAGTATTATCTTCAACATGTCCCCTGTACTTAAGACAATATGCTTTCTAGACAAAAATCTGAGTTAGAGAATGTAGTACAAATAAACTCTAAAGTATCAACCTTAATCAATCTAATACGTTGACTAAAGTTAGTTTCTAACTTTAACTTTGAATAGAGGTTAGTATGATAATCATAACTTCAATAGATAAAAATACAACTAGATGTTCATAAGGTCACAATAATTCCATAACAGCTAGAGGCATATGAAAACAATCAAACTTGGAATGTGTTGTTCTTCTGAATGTGTTGGATCTGAGATCCCTTTGGATCTACGATTGTTGCTTGGACTAGAGATCCCTTCTCCTGCAATCACACTCAAAATAGTGATATAGTTTAAACATATCTAAGTACATACCTCTGGTAGCAGCGACAAACAATGGCACCCTCCGACAACAGCGACAAGCAATGACAAACCCTAAAAATTCAAAGTGCTCCAACTTGCAATCTAAAGGTAACTCGAGATGTGTTATGGTAAGGCACACTAGAACCAAATATTAGGCCTAATGTTTCACATAAAATTTACTGCAACGAGTACTGGAATTGGTGCTGGCACTGCAACTGGTACTGCAACTGGTGCTACAAGTAACACTGCAACTGGTGTTGCAAATGGAACGAAGGAACTAGCATGAAGGAACGGGCACTACAAACCTAGGGTTTTTATGAGGAAACCCTAATATCTCAACTTCAGAAATTTGTAGATATGATCTGAGGAAGAGATGCACCCTACTTAGGCGGCCTTCTTAGTGAGTTCAGTAAGTGCTCAACGAGCTTGGCAATGGGGGAAACTGAGGATCTTCCTTCCAGCGGTTAGACTGTTACGAAGGAAATCAACTCTGATACCATGTTGAAATTTTGGTATGTTTGTTTAACCATAGACAATGTCACATCATTGTCACCTAACCATAGACATTCACATATGCCACCCCCTAGCACACTAACCTTTATTTAGAATAATTTCGTCAAGCCTACTCCAGAACCAACAAATAAACCCTAGTTGTTAACTGCAACAATAAATCAAGACAAGTACAATGCTCCTCCAAGGGTAGCGCACAAGAGAGAGAGAGTCTCCATATCCATAGAACAAGTACCATACACAATTGCAGCTACACTACTCTCTCAAACTTGCACCATACTTAGCAAGAATATCACCAAGAGTATCACCAAGAATGCCACCAAGAGAATCACCAAGAATGTCACCAAGAGAATTGCCAAGAATGTCACCAAGAGAATCACCAAGAGAGAGACCAAGACCAAGAGATGACAATGTGCCCTTATTCCTCCTTGCAGTTGCAGTTACTGCAACTGCAACTCTTCACAAGACTTGCTCACTCGCTGGTTATTCAAATGAGATAAAACGTCCTCTATTTATATTAATATGTCCAATGAATTTTCTGGCTGGGCCGACCTGACTTTCTGGTAATTATATTTTGTGTTTATCTTTTTCCTGTGGAGCCGACTTGTATTTCTAGAAGATAATATTCTAATATTATTATTCTGTTAGGCCGACTTGTCTTCTAGGGTTTCCACACATCTGTTTAATGGTTTACTTGCTTATGGGATATTCTATTCTAAGTCATAGGTTACACATGGAGGATAATACCTCCCGCAACTACCAAAACATCAACATAAATAGCCTAACCTATCACACTTCAAGATCTGCCATTCGATCTTGCTAGCTTCTACACTTTTTTGTCTCTTTCTCCCTTCCTCAAACCTTTCCCTTTCATACTTGGATGAAATTCCTCCACCCAATCAATGAGATCTCACTATCCCACTCTGTGTGTGCCTCCTCTTGTTGGCACATAATTGATCAGACCAGGGTCCTTATCAAGTTACCAACACAAGGTACCGTGTATTCTAGAGTGTTGGCATTTTCATCTCCTTCGAAGAGAAGAAGTCTCACTCGAAGCGCAACCAATATAAAAGGATAGGGAAGGGAAAGGAGAATACTTAGGTGGGTTCCCAGAACCTTCAAGATTCACCATGATATTGCACAAGACAGGCTAACTACAGAACAAATCTGAGCTCATATATGCAGGAACTGAAGATACTAAGTTGCGAAAAGCATTTATACACAGAAACATCATATGGAACTTATGAAGCATAAAGAAGTACTGTAAAGATACAATGCACAAGCATAAACATAGAATGACACAACATATTTAAAATTTTGGATCCTTCTTTATATATTATCATCAAAACTCTTAGATACAACCTCAGAGATACAAGTTAGTACTCTGTTACAGAATTCTGTCTCTGGACTCATGTCACAGGGCTCTATCTACACAAAACTGTATATAGATTACATTTACAACCATTTCTTAACGACAACAGAACTTAACATATCAAGAGAAAGAACCCAGGGATGAGAGAGAAAACCTGAGAACCCTCATAACCCTTTTTCAATCGAATACATCTCATATATATAAGCTGAGTAGGTATTTTGGCTTTCGGCTCACATGCTTTCTTGTTCTATTGCAACTACTTTTGCCTTGCTGGCATTGCGTTGTCTTTTTCCACAACCGATTTCTATTACTTTTCCTTTCTCTATTGTCCAGCTTCTTCTGTAGCTTGCACAACTCATGCTAAACCAAAACTGGGACTCTATTCCTTCTTGCGCAACTTCCAATCCAAAAACGAAGGGCCCAACAGGCTCCGACCACAAGCCTTGACTCGCCCTTGAGTCTTGGCTCTTTCGCAACTTCTATGAGCAACTATTTCTTTCCCTTGTCCTCCTTTTCCTCTTTATTATCCTCTTATGATTGCGCTTTCTCTTTCTCTGCCTCTTCAAATGAAGGGCCCAACTATGGGACCAACTCCAAGGCCTGCTTCTAGAATTTCTGAAAGCTCCCAACTTTATCCTGCTATTTCCTGGCAAGGAGTGAGGCCTCGGTGACGAACTGTTGGGTTGCATCTGTGATACATTCCTTGGCCTTAGATGCGACCAAAGATTTCCATTCAGAGTCTGGAATTGCATCAACCTGATGTATTTGCATGTATATTGTTTGAATGACAGTTCAGAAGTCGTGCAACTCCTACTTGGCTACGGATTGCGTCTTGAACAGAGCGTTCAACTCATTATCCGCTTGCTGAATCTGATTGAACTTATGTTCTTGCTCCAGTAGATCCATAGTAGTCACAACTTCCTCATTCAACAACTAGATTCTAGTGTGCACATCTTCTAGAGTTTGGTTGCGCCTAGCAATGATTCCCATCCAATCATTGACTTCTCTGAATATCTGTGTGCACTCAGCTGTGCACTTGTGTAGTGTTGCTCGGGCATTGTTACCTTCTAGCACTATTTTCTCCATCTGCTCCTGTAGCTTTCGAGGCTGTTGCTCTGCTTATTGTTGACTCTATCGCAACTGCACTTCCAGATGTTCGATGTGAATGGCCAATTGTGACCATACTCCTTGGAGTAGTTCAATCTAATGCTCTAGCTCTCCTGCATCACTTGCTTCTGGCAGTTGGGGTGACCTTTCGTATTTTAGGCTAGGCTTCATCAAGCCTCTCTTGAAATCTTTCCAGTTTGTTCTCCACTTGGATCTTGGCGTGTGCTTCCTATTTTATGCATGCTTGTGCAAGGAGCGCTTCCTCCCTTGCGAACTCTGCAGATCTTTCGTCCTGTTGGAGCCTCTGCTCAATTTGATCAGTTGAGGATTTGATCATTCCAACTAGGTGTGTTGCTGGCCACTGTGCAAGGTCAGTGGATGAAGGGGTGGTGTCCTTGGGTGTTCGGACCTACAGTGGGAGTCAACTGGCTGTTGAATGTTTTGAGGGAGTATCTACCTCCTCCTCTCTTGTGGATGGTCTTGGCACAAGCCTCAACCTCAATGCTGATGGAAGGAGTGTTAGAACCTCTGTTCTGGCCAAGCAAAGTTGCAACAACTCTGTGCACTATTGAGGGTTTTGGAGAACTAGCTCCATCTGTTTTTGCGTTGATGTTCCGCTCTGTCTTGAAGTTGTCTCAGGTTCCTTCTGAACCTCTGGTATCTCCTCCTCTTTATGTGCCTCCGCTTCTGGAGTGACGCTTCCCATGGCACCCTCAACCTTGGTCGTTGAGGCAGTGTGTTGGGGACTTTGAACTTGCGGCTTCTCTATCGTTTGAGTTTTCTTATTTGCACAAAAAGTTCGATCTATTGGTCCTAGGATTTAGGGTTCGGGCTAGTCAATTGTAGCCTCTGCTCAGAGACTTTTGGATGTGGGCCAAGAAGTTCTGGTCTCTGCTCGGGTAACTCTGGGTTTGGACCCAAGAGTTATGGCCTCTGCTCGGGTAACTCTGGGGGATCGAGCTGCATGGGTTCTGGATCAATAGTTTGGGGTGGACTGTTGATTTCGGGAGGTGGCGACTAGGATTGTGGTGGTGATGGAGGGTTCTCAGTGATGATGGTGGATGGATAGGTGTCAGGCTCAGGGTCATCTTGAATATGTATGATAGGGGTTGCTCAAACCGTTGAGCGAGTGTGGGGGACAGTGGATGAGATGGGTTGGGGGTTCATAAATTTTCTCGGTGATATCCTTGTCTTGGATTTCTTGGCTACGGGCTCTGTTATTATATGCATCACTAAGGATTTTGTTGACATCCTTACCTATCAACATCGCTTTCTCTGGCAGTTGCGAGAACATCGACAGTTTTCTTTTCTTTCATTCTAGTGGTTGCGTCTCTTCCTCCTCTTCAGAGTCCATCTGTGGCAGAGCTTCTTTCTTCTGTGTCACTGAGCTAAAACTCATTCCTACCCCTGCTTCATGACCTTTCTTCTTCAGAAAATCAGCTGGCAAAACATAGTGCATCTTCGACTTGCGCAGGTTGTGTTTGACTCCAGGCCACGACATCACCTCCTTGTCAAAGGCCTCTTCGTACAAATAGAGTGGCAACATCCATGAGTGAAAGTCCTCTCTGTTGACATACCTCGACCACACAAATGTATGGTGTCGGTTCATGCTGAAGGCTATGTTCCTCATATTACAGTTGAGGAGCTCCTGTGGAATGCACAACCTCAGTGTTGCGTCAATAAGCCCATTGTACCACTTGGAGAACCCCATGTTGTTGAAGGATGCATTCTTTGAGTTCGGCCTTGAATGCCAGGGTTCAAACATTTTTGCTAGGCACCCCTTGTCTGCTAGCGCCAACAGTATTCCAGCGGGTGGCGTCCACTTGAGCATTTCAAACGTAAGCAACAAGTAGCCATAGGTGAAGGTACCACCTTTCTTCTGGGATTCCTTGCAAGCCACAAGTAGTTCCTCCAACAGGTAGCTACACCAGTTGAAGACAACGCCATTGGCGCAAAATTCTGCCACTGATAATGCATCTAGTGTGCATTCTCCCTTGTAGTAAGACCTCATGAATTTTCTAGCTATGATGTAGCAGCCAGTCCTGACTGTCTCAGGTAGTATGGGGTCGATCTTGGCTGTGCACCCCCCCCCCCCCCCCNCATGCTTGTTGGGACCTTGTAATCCTTTGGACACATCCTCGCCCTCAAGGGACAGTCCAGTGAGCTGGTGGATGTCTTCTGCGTGGATTGGATATCTCCTAGCCAACCACAGACTTATGTCGTGCACACTACTAATCAGGAACTTAGTACATCGCGCAACTTCGCCAGTGGTGCCGAACACTGGTAAGTCCTTAAGGTTCATGATGGTTGAGTTGAACAAGTTAATGAATTTGGGCTATGGCACAAACTGCATGCCTCCCAACTCGTCTGGAGCAATACTCCAGAAAATGTTTATGGTCATCTGGGGGAACAAGACTTGGTCTGTTAAGTCGAGATCAAGGAGCTTGACCTACTCCACCTTCCCCTTGAGATCACCCACAACCTCAACTCAGGGGTCACATGGCTCATCTGGTACTGCATCCTTGGACATGACGCTTTGTCTACCTGTAGCTCTCGGCATTGTGAATTTGGACTGTCTACAAATTCTGCAGGCGAAACAAGGATTGGGGATCACAGCTACGGGTCGCATGATTTCATAGGCTTACTCACTATGGAGAATTCAAAAATCTCTAAGTGTTTTCTGGGAAACAATGCTTCCTACAACGAGTTCTCAGAGCCTTAGACTCAGGCTTAGTTGGAAAGTTCAGTAATATCTGTCATTCATCATTACCCTATAGATGCAACTTGGATCTGAGTTGTCCGACGGGACTGGTTAACAGGGTAAATCATATTGGGTGATTCTGGCATTTACTGTGCAAGTTGGTCAGGGACGTGGCTGATTTCAGACCTTACCGTTTGACGGATGAGAATATCGGCGTGAATACTGATGTCATATTCATGTATCTCAGCTTTATGGCTTAACTGTATTCAAATGGGGTGCCGTAATAGTAATAAAGGTTGTGATTGGACTGGGTTCGTGTGGCACATGGACTCAGATTACATCCAGATTCGCTCTCCCTTCGACCACAAAAGGGGTCCCATTCATATTAATAACTGTCATTAATAGGTTCTTGACGCTTATGATCCTACGCTGTTGAGTAAGCAGTTTTGCATCAAACAACACTTAAAAAAAAACAAAAAAAATGAACTACTTGTCGCGACGCAACACTGCACACGTCGAATTTATTAACTAAATTTACAGAAATTGTAGAAAAACTCAAATCTAACTACTATACATGCTCCTTCGGACTAGAGAAACAATCCTTTACCTCAGTTTTGAAACATATAAGGTTTCAGGCGAGTGCCATTCACTCATATTGGTTGCAGCATACCATCCAGTTGCGCAAGTCTGATTGCTCCAGAAGGTCAGATCTCCGCAACTATAAATGGTCCCAACCAATGCATGTGCAACTTGCCTGGATGCTTATGGTACCAACTGTCATAGAGTAGGAACTTGTCTCCTTTCACAAATACTTTTGTCTTAATGTGTCTATCATGCCAAGCTTTCTGCCTTGCTTTCTCAATTGACTGATGGAAGTCTGCCAAAAACCTGGTCTCTTCCAGTTCTTGTAACTCCATGAGTCTTTGCGCAACTAATTATTCCTCTGACATGTGTGTGATTTGTGCAATGTACAAACTTGGAGTAATGAATTCTGCAGGCACCACAACCTCTTTCCCATAAACTAGTTGAAATTGAGTGAACTTGTGGAGTTTCTTTGTGATTGTCCTGTAAGCCCATAGTACTGTTGGAACTCTATCATCCCAATCTTCCCTATTTGCACAAAAAACCTTCGTTAACCCTCTCTCCAAAATATTTTTAAACGCCTCTATTGTGCCATTGGCTTATGGGTGGTAGGGGCTACTTTTATGATGTTGGCTCAAGAACTTTGTTGTAAGATTTTATATGGTACTACTGATAAAATGAGCTCCCTGATCACTGGTCAGACTCCTAGGACATCCAAATCGAGTGATAATATTTTCAAAAATGAACCTAGCAGCAGTATCGATCAAACAATTCTGAACAATTGTTGCCTCAACCCAATGTGTAAGGTATTTTGTTGTGGTAATAATGTACCTATCCTTTGAATGCTTAGTTGTGGGGTTGATCGGCCCAATGAAGTCAACCACCCACTTCTCAAATGCTTGTAAATTTTGAACTGGTTGAAGTGTTAATTCATCTCGTCGTGATGGCTTACCCACTCTTTGACAAACATCGCATGATCTAGCATATGTCTTTGCATCCTTGAAGAGTGTGGCCCACCATAGTCCAACTTGGAGAACTTTCTACATTGTGGTCGTTCCTCCCACATGACCTCCCACAACTCCACTGTGGCACTCCCATAGTATATCCTATCTTTCATGATCCAAGACACATCTCCTGAGGATACTATCTAGTCCCAATTTATACAATTTCCCTGCAATCAAATGATAGTCCGCTGCTCTAACCACCATATGGCGTTTTTGGGTTGTGGAATATGTTTCTGGGCAGGCTCTTGTACTTAATAAGACTACTATGTCTTCAAGGTACTCTGGTATGGCCTCAGCCCGGAACAGGTCTGCATCTGAGAGCTGATCATCGATTGCTCCGCCACTTTCCTCTGACTCTAATATAGACAAGTGATCAGGCCCTACGTTACATCTTCTAGGCTTAATGATCACTTCAAAAGAAAATTCCTAAAACAATAGCAACCATCTACAAATTCTCCCTTCCAACACAGGTTTGTTAACTAGATATTTTAATGCAGAATGATCAGTAAATAGCTTAAAATGAAACCTAGAAAATAATGTCTAAACTTTTGCAAAGCGTAAATCATAGCTAAACCCTCCCTTTCTATCGTTGTATAGTTGCGCTCAACTTGTGACAACTTCCTGCTCGCAAAATAGATAGGATGATCCATGGCTCCATCTCTCGGTTGCACTAAGATAGCTCCCAAGGCAATACCTGAAGCATCTACGTGGACGTGAAATCCGTTTTCCCAATTTGGAAATATAAGAATAGGTGTTGTGTTGAGCTTCTCCTTTAGGGTCTCGAACTCTTTATCACATTCTGGTGTTCATTGGAACACTTCAGCCTTCTTTAATAGATTTTCCATAGGTGCAGTGATATTTTCATATCTTCTGATGAACATGCGGTAGTACCCTATGTGCCCCAGCGTGGAGCGCAACTTCTTAGCACTCGTAGGTGGAGGGATGTTCACAATAACCACAACTTTGGCTGGGTCTACCAATACTCCCTCTCGGCATACTATGTGGCCCAACAAATTTCCATGTGGCACGCAGAAGATACACTTTATGAGATTCAATGATATTTGCAATTCTCTACATCTTTCAAACATCAGATGTAGTAGCCCTACATGTTCCTTGAGCAGACTGTATACCGTCCAATCATCCATATAAACGTCTATAAACTTGTGAATAAATTCTCGGAAAGATGCTATTACAATCCTAGAGAAAACTGCAGGGGCATTCTTTAGGCCGAATGGCATCACATTGTATGCAAATGACCCTCATTTTGTTATGAATGTGGTTTTCTTTTTGTCCTCTTCAGCAATCCTTACTTGGTGATACCCCAAAAATCCATTTGTAAATGAGTAAGATTCTTTCCCCGCAACCTGTTCTAGCACCTGATCAGTAAAAGGGGTTGGAAAAGGGTCATGCACATAGGCAGAGTTAAGACTTTTGTAGTCTACACAGACCCTAATATCCTATGTACCTTTCTTGCTCTGGATAACTATTGGGCTGACCCATTCTACTTCTTCCACTGCAAAAATAAGTCCAACTTCCAACACCTTGTCTATTTCCCTCTTAACCTTCTCTTTCACTCTGGGGTTAAGGCAGTATGGCCTATGCCTCATAGGCTTTGATCCTAGTTTTAATTCAATTTCCATCTCTCCCATAACTCCTTTAATCCCTTTTTACTCTGAAAATGTCTTTGGGAACAAATCCTCATATTCCCTCAACAAACTCTGTATTTCTTGACTTGTTTGCTCATCCCAGTAATCTCCCACCATAGCTATCTTAGGTTGCTCTATGGTCCCTATATTGACTTTGCGCAACTTCAATGGGTGATTATAAGAACCATCAGTCTGACTAGGTATGATGTTCTGGATTTCTCTATTCCCTTCTGTCTCTTTAATGGCTAAGTTTCTCAATTCTTCTAAATCATCTGGGATTTCTAAATCCCTCTCAATATTATAGCATTCTATAGGTCTCTTGTCCAAGTTTAGGTGAAGGTTAGTTTGAAGTTCTCGACTATGATTTGCACATATCACTAGGTCTGATTTCTGTTTACTGTTGTCTATAAAAATGAATTATTTAATTCTTTCGAAGACTACTTCAAGCTCAGGGTACTTACTTGTAAATGAGAAGTCCTTGCAAAAGTGATATGCCAACGCTTGTCAGTCGTTGTTCTGTCTTTTGGTTTCTTCATGCATGAACCAAGCTTTTGGGATTGGACCTAGTTAGTGGGGAAATACTTGAACCCAGAAGCGATATGGTATTTCCGCAACTTGCAATTGTGTCACGCATTGTTCAATATGTGATTTAGGATCAGAGTCTCCATTGAACAGTTGTGCAACTTGGAAATCCGTCTGCATCTCTGATTGTAGATGCTCCTTATGTTGAAATCTATATTTGATAGCTTGCTTAACATCGTCCCAATTTTTGAGCAAGTCTTTGTGATTGGCCCACCATCTGGCGGGTATGTCCTGAAGGGATAAATCTAGTACTGAAATCCTTTGATCCTCCACTACCTTTTCTTCCATGCTGAGTAGAAAACTATCAAGTCCTGAGGTACCATCATATAGTGGGTGTTCTCTAACCTTGGTTCCAATCCATCTATTTGTCCTGATAGTTGTGCATCTTCTTGAGAATATTTCATATGAGCCTTGCTTCCAACTGTCAAATGCTAGTTCTGAATCTTCGTTTGTTGATTGTATACTCCTCCAACTTACTGATCCATCGGCAGTAGGATTTATGTAATCTTCTCTTGTTCATGTTGTTACAGTGTAAAACTGATCCAAGTCTTCTCCCTCCATATTGTTGTCCGCTGGTTCCGTATATCAAGGACCTACATACAGATCCAAAGGTGAACCACTTTTATTCCATCTGCCTCAAATGTCATAGTGTATTTCTTTAGGTCAATCACTGCATAGTTTTCATAGGCCCAATCAATACCAAGTAGTGTAGGATAAGGGTCCTTATCCCCCATGATTTCAATAACCTCAAAATCAGCTACAGTCTTTGCTCCTGCAACATCTATTTCCACATTCTCTAGTCTTCCTATTGGGAAAATACAATATTGGTTGGCCATTCTTAGCTGGATTGGGGAATATGTCAACTGGGGTTTTACTAAAGCTTCCCAAGTCTTCGTAGGCAATATGTTAACATCAGATCCTAGATCTAACATAACATCCTTAATTTCAAACTCGTCTAATTGGGTTGATAGTCTAAATTATTTTCTCGTTTGTACTTTCCTTCTCTGCACTCTCTGAGTACTCTTCTCAGGAAGATTCATCCTTATTCTTGCTTTGGTGGATTCTCCATTCCATAAAACTAGGTATAACACATTGCGCAACTTTTCTGTTAACTGGTCATTCCCAAGAATATCATAAAATAACTGAAGCCAAAGGTCGACTACATTTTGAGGTTGCTCAGGTTGTCTTAGTGTGACTATAGGGTTTCTGGGTGCAGGGGGTGAAGCAGGGACTTGCACAATCTTAGGATAAACAATAGGCTGAGGGGGTTTCTCTTGCATCTCTGAGATAGGGATATTCTGAAACACTTCTACAGAGTTATTAAAGAACAACTTATGTTTCAGAGAATCATACCCATCTTCTTTAGGTGTTGGTTTCTGGATCTAAGGTAAATTATCAACATCAACTCCAGTATTTGTGCCTCCTCGAGTGATGATATTAAGGTTGGGCAATTTTCCTCTAATAACTCTCTTGATTTCTGAACTGATGAGGTTATTTCCTCGTTGGCATACTCGATCTTCCCATTTTTCAATTAATTCTGGGCAATCTTCAGTTGCGTGCCCATTGTTTCTACAATGAGAGCACCATGTCCGCCTCATATGAGGACAACCTCTAGCCATATGGAATTGCTCATCACAGTTGTAGCATCTTCTTGATCCTCTCGCCCTAGTTCTTTCTCCTCTGAAGTCTCCTTCGGCTCCACCTCCTCGACCTCTTCCTGGTCCCTGAGGGGTTTCATTCACCCTAAATGTTGTTTGATCCAACCTGTCTGCAAGTGCATCCAACATTCTACACTGATTATTAGTATGTGTGGTAGATGCGCAAAACTCACAATGTACAGTATTTCATACTGTTGAATACTTCTAAATAATGGGGTGTTGTCTCGGCCCATGCCCATGGATTCATAAAATCTCGCAATACTCAAATGTTGGTGTTGCCTGGTTACCTGGAAAAGCATGATATGGGGTGGGGTTTGTTGATTTTTCCATAGTCTAGGTTAAGCATGAAGTTCATTCCAATTTTAGCATTTAACAATAACCATAAATGTTGCAGCAACCAAGATCACAAGAAGAAGCACCATGGACAAGAAGACAAGAAGTATCCTGGGAAAACCTTCTCAACAAGGGAACAAAACCCAACCAAATCCTTTCTTATAATCCTTAAGATAAATATATTCACCACCAATATAAACCCTAGCACATAAGAGGGTGATCAAACCCTAGAATACTAGCGCCCAAGAGAGGTGCACACTTTTCCCAAGGAAGTGTACTTGCTGAAATTTCCAAACTCACATGAAAAGATATGTTTCCTCAATGGGGAATTTACCTGTACTTATATTAACCTGAACCTGTCAACAAAAGTGTCTATTGGCACAACAGGGATCACCTCACTAGATTATAATATAATTAATATTAACCAGATTAATTATCTTTTACATTAATTATCAGTCACATTAAGGTGGGGCCGATCTGTACCCTTTACAATTAGGGTTACAGGCAGGTCTGACTCTTGAACAATATAGCAAGGGATCTTGTACACCCACTAGTGCTCATCCACTAGGGGAACATCCATAGGGATGTCAATATCTTTGGTTCACTACATTACACAGAAGAACCACTTCTTCACATGTTCACTTATGCACGTCCACTCAACAGATCTTCTTTCCCACTGCCTCACACCGGAGAGTCATCTGGAGTTTCTCGTCAACTCTGTTGCTCAGAGGAGGATAATACATCATCTTCATTTCTGTTCTCATGACAATGCACCCAACACTTTGGGATTTCACACATTCACCTTGTTGATGATTGCAGCTATGCGAGACATTCTCTTGCTTACAAACCTGTGAGATGTGGATCATTGTAGCTATGTGAGTCTTTCTCTCATCTTACAAACCTGAGAGAAATCCCATAAGAAGAGTACGTGGTTCTTACCTGAGATAGATCTAGGAACGTAGAGATGGCCTCCTCCATTCAGAGAGTTCAGAAGAACTCCAAATGATTATCCAGTGGGAAAGGCGATCTATTGAGTTAGACGTTCATGTGGCTGAGCATAAGGTGAACGTGTGAAATCCCAAAGTGTTGGGTGCATCGTCATGTGAAAAGAAATGAAGATGATGTATTAGCCTCCTCTGAGTAGTAGAGTTGATGAGAAGGCTCCAGATGATTCTCCTGTGTGAGGCAATGGGAAATAAGATCTGTAGAGTGGACGTGCCTGTGGACGAGCACATGTGAATGTGTGAAGATCTGGTTCTCCTGTGTAATGCAGTGAACCAGAGATATGACATCTCTATGGATGTGCCCCTAGTGGATGAACACTAGTGGGTGTATCATATCCTTTGTTATATATTGTTCAAGAGTCAGACTTGCCTGTAACCCTAATTTTTATGTAAAGGGTACAGGTTGGCCCCACCTTAATGTGATTAATAATAAATGTAAAAGATAATTAATCTGGTCAATATTAATTATAATAATAATAATAATAATTATATTGTGACTTAGAGAGGTCGAACTTGTTGAGCCAATAGACACTTCTGTTGATAGGACAAGTCTAATATAATTAAAGAAATATTCCCCATCGTGGAATCATATCCTTCATGTGGGTTTGGAAATTTCAGCAAGTACATTTACTTGGGAAAAGTGTGCACCTCTCTTGGGCGCTAGTTCTATAGGGTTTGAGCACCCTCTTGTGTGCTAGGTATTTCTTGGTGGTGAAGGTATTTCTCTTGAATAATATAGCAAAGGATTTCGCTGGGTTTTCTTCCCTTGTTGAGAAGGGTTTCCCAAGATACTTCTTGTGTTCTTGTGCATGGTGTTTCTTCTTGTGATCTTGGTTGCTACAACATTCTTATTTATGGTTAAGACAAATGAAAATTGAAATAAACTACATGCTTAACCTATCTTATATAAAAATCAACATGGTATCAGAGCATAGGCCTTGAAGATCCGATTGCACAAGCATTTTCCAGCCTTTCTCTCACACATCTGTAGAAACTGTACGACCCTCCTAGGGTTTCCAGAAATTCCGCACCGCCGCCTCTTATGAGAGTTTTCACCACTCAAAACTTGGACGTTGGGGCTAAAAAGGAAATAGAAGGATACGACCTCCTTCAGCGCACCTCCAACAAGTCTTAGATTACATTTCCAGGGATTTCAAATTTTTGGCTCTAACGGTTTCAAGGGTTTTGCCAAAATTCTACAGAAAATTCTGAATTGTATTTATGCAAACTTCTTGAAGAAGCACCTCAGCTTACCAGGGCTATCATACTTATCAAGGCTTATTGTTGGCAGTCATAAGCCCAACAAAACCTAAAAGTGCTAGCCTAGCCTAGCTATTAGGTTTTATAGCCTATTTGACAAGGGTTTGTGAAGATGAGCAAAATCATGATGGGAAGCAAGCTCAGTTCCAGGAAGACAAGACTCCAAAGAAATGAAGACATCAACATCTCAACACTCTCAGGTATGGTTCCTACCAATGAAAAAATTGGCTAATTGACAGTGATGCCTGTAGGCACATGACCGGTCTTAGAAATCATCTAACACATTTCGTTGAGAAAGAGACACATCTACATGTCGTTCTTGGAGATGATACCAGATATAATGTGAGAGGATTTGGAACTTCTACTTTCCAAATAGATTCAACTATGCAGCTTAAACTAGAAGAAGTACTATATGTACTCGAAATGAAGAGAAACCTTGTCTCTATTTCGAACTTGGAAGACAAAGGTTACAAAATCACTTTCTCAGAAGGAAGAGTCTTTGCATGGCACAAAGACTCTCATATAAGCTCTTCCAAAGTAATTGGTATCTGAGAAAACAACTTGTACAAGTTGACCATCAAACTTGTTCAAGCCTTACTACATGACACTATCAACTTGAGTGAGTTATGGCATAGAATACTTGCTCACATTCATTATAGAGCTCTTCCATCTCTAGGGAAAATGGTAACAGGTCTACCAGAGTTACAGATTCAACATAAAGGTGTTTGCAAAGGTTGTGCCCTTGGCAAAAATGTTAAAGGATCCTTTTCTAGCAGTGACAACAGATCCAAGGAAATCTTGGACATAATACATTTAGATTTATGTGGGTCAATGACTATTGCATTCTTAAATGGGTACTTATACTATGTACTCTTCATAGATGATCACTCCAAGAAAACTTGGATTTACTTTCTGAAAAACAAGGATGGAGTACTTACCAAGTTTCAAGAATTCAAAGCTCAGGTTGAAAACATGACCGGAAGAAAAATCAAAATATTGAGATCAGACAATGGAGGAGAATACATCTCAAAAGAATTTAATAGTTTTTATATTGAAGCAGGAATCAAGAGGGAGTTCACAGTTCCTTACAACCCTCAACAAAATGGGGTTGCTGAAAGGAAAAACAGAACAATCATTGAGGAAGCTAAAGCAATGGTACATGATCATAGTCTACCTATGACTCTATGGGAAGAAGCTTGTATGACATCAGTATATGTTCAAAATCGTAGTCCTCATCAAATCCTGAAGAACATTACTCCAGAAGAAGCATTCACCAAAGTGAAGATCGAACACTTCAGAATATTTGGATGCCTAGTGTACCTTCATGTACCCAAAGAGAAGAGATCCAAACTAGAATCTTCAAGAAGAAAGGGTACATTTGTAGGATACAATGAATCCTCAAAGGAATATCGAATCTACATCCTAGGTCAGAGACAAATTGAAGTAAGAAGAGATGTTACTTTTGAGGAAGAATTAGCCTTCCAGAAATCTAGATAATCTCATATGGAAATCGATAGTGAAACAATACCTCCTCCTCCTTCAACAGTTCAAAGGGAGACAAATATTATTCCAGATGAGCCAATATCTCCAGTTGCTCCAGAAGATTCAGTTGCTTTAAGAAACATACCCAGAGACATCACAGTTGGACATAAAATACCTGCTTGGGCTCGACAAACTTTAGAAGAAGCAGAAGGGCATAAATCTCCACAAGGAGCAACCAGAGAAAGCAAGGGACCAAAGATATTATCAAGCTACCTTTCAGCCATGACCCTCATTATTGACTCAGAGCCAACTTGTCATGGAGAAGATTTAGGTGAACAAGTATGTCAAGATGCCATGACTGAAGAATACCAATCTATATTAAAAAATGATGTATGGGATGTTGTTCCAAGACCAGAGGGAAAGTCCGTAGTAACCTCCAAATGGATTTACAAAATCAAGCATGCTACTAATGGAAGCATTGAAAAATACAAATCAAGATTTGTGGCCAGAGTGTTCTCACAAATAGAGGGAGTCGATTATGACGAGACTTTTGCACCTGTAGCCAGATATACCTCCATCCGATTTATCATTGCACTAGCTACTTCCATGGGTTGGAAGTTACATCAGATGGATGTAAAAACAACTTTTCTCAATGGTGAAATTGAGGAAGAAATTTATATTGAGAAGTCAGAAGGTTTCGTTATACACAACGAAAAATCTCATGTATGCAGGTTTAAGAAATCCCTATATGGACTAAAACAAGCACCACGTGCTTGGTACGAGAAAATGGATGGATTTATGATGAGTTTGGGCTTCAACAAAAGTGCAGCTGATCCAAACTTGTATTATCACATTGATGGTAATGAGTGTTTGATTTTGGTCTTATATGTGGATGATTTTTTTCTCACCGGTCCAGAGAGACTCATTGTTGAATGCAAGCAAGCATTAACTACCAAAATTGAAATGAAGGATTTGGGTCTGATGCATTATTTCTTGGGACTAGAAGTATGGCAGAGAACAAATGAGATTTTCCTAAGTCAAGGAAAATATACTATGGAGATACTGAAAAAGTTCAAAATGACAAGATGCAAATCCATGCCTACTCCAATGGTAATGGATTTAAAGAAAATGAGTGACACTGATTCAGGAGACGTAGATCCACATTTATATTGATGGATTATTGGATCTTTGATGTATCTGGTTAACACCAAACCAGACATTTGCTATACAGTGAATGTGCTTAGCCAGTTTATGAGCCAACCAAAACATACACACTGGATAGCTGCAAAACATGTATTGAGATACTTACAAGGAACAATTGGTTATGGCCTGATATATGCAACCAATGTGGACTTAAGCTTGGAAGGATATGTTGATGCAGATTGGGCAGGAAGTGTAGTAGATAAAAAGAGTGCCTCAGGTTGCTGCTTCACCCTAGGATCAACCATGGTTTCCTGGTGCAGCAGAAAACAAAGCTCGGTGGATTTAAGTACAACATAGGCATAGTACATTGCACTAAGTGTGGTAGTTCGTGAAGCAGTATGGCTTCGCAAAATTTTGACTGACTTGTTTGATCATGAGATGGATCCGACTACTATTCATTGTGACAACGAGAGCTGTGTAAATATCTCCGAGAACCTAGTGTTTCATGACAAATCGAAACACATTGAAATCAAGTATCACTATATCAGAGACATGGTGCAGAGAAAGACAGTACACGTGTAGTATATTTCTACTCATGAAAAAATTGCAGATATCTTCACTACACCACTTGCCAAGACAAAGTTCGAGTATTTCTGTGAGAGACTTGGCCTGATGGAAAATGCGTCCCTTAATGTGATTAATAATAAATGTAAAATATAATTAATCTGGTCAATATTAATTATAATAATAATAATTATTATTATATTGTGACTTAGAGAGGTCGTCCCTATTGAGCCAATAGACACTTTTGTTGATAGGACAAGTCTAATATAAGTAAAGGAATATTCCCCATTGTGGAATCATATCCTTCATGTGAGTTTGGAAATTTCAGAAAGTACATTTACTTGGGAAAAGTGTGCACCTCTATTGGGCGCTAGTTCTCTAGATTTTGAGCACCCTCTCGTGTGCTAGGTCTTTATTGGTGGTGAAGGTATTTCTCTTGAAGAATATAGCAAAGGATTTAGCTGAGTTTTCTTCCCTTGTTGAGAAGGGTTTCCTAGGATACTTCTTGTGTTCTTGTGCATGGTGTTTCTTCTTGTGATCTTGGTTGCTGCAACATTCTTGTTTATGGTTAAGACAAATGAAAATTGAAATGAAATACATGCTTAACTTGTCTTATTGAAAAATCAACATGGTATCAGATCATAGGTCTTGAAGATCCCATTACACAATAATTTTCCAGTCTTTCTCTCACACATCTGCAGAAACCGTACGACGCTCCTAGGGTTTCCATAAATTATGTATGGCCTCCTCTTCTAAGAGTTTTCACCACTCAAAAATTGGACGCTGGGGATAAAAAGGACATAGAAGGGTATGACCTCCTTCAACACACCTCCAACAAGTCTCAGATTACATTTCTGGGCATTTCAAATATTTGGCTCTAAGGGTTTCTATGGTTTTGCCAAAATTCTGTAGAAAATTATGAATTGTATTTCTGCAAACTTCTTGAAAAATCTCCTCAACTTACGAGGGCTATCATATTTATCAAGGCTTATTGTTGGCAGTCATAAGCCCAACAAAACCTAAAAGTGATAGCCTAGCCCAGCCGTTAGGTTTTCTAGCCTAGTTGACAAGGTTTTGTGAAGATGAGCAAAATCATGATGGGAAGCAAGCTCAGTTCTAGGAAGACAAGACTCTAAAGAAATAAAGACATCAACATCTCAACACTCTCAGGTATGGTTCCTATCAATGAAAAAACTTGGCTAATTTACATTGGTGCCTCTAGGCACATGACCGGTCTTAGAAATCATCTAATACATTTTGTTGAGAAAGAGACACATCTACATGTCGTTCTTGAAGATGATACCAGATATAATGTGAGAGGAGTTGGAACTTCTACTTTCCAACTAGATTCAAATATGCAACTTAAACTAAAAGAAGTACTATATGTACCCGGAATGAAGAGAAACCTTGTCTCTATTTCGGCCTTGGAAGACAAAGGTTACAAAATCACTTTCTCAGAAATAAGAATCCTTGCATGGCACGGAGACTCTCATATAAGCTCTTCCAAAGTAATTGGTATCCGAGAAAACAACTTGTACAATTTGACCATCAAACCTGTTCAAGCCCTACTACATGACACCATCAGATTGAGTGAGTTATGGCATAGAAGACTTTCTCACATTCATTATAGAGCTCTTCTAGCTCTATGAAGAATGGTAATAGGTCTACCAGAGATACAGATTCAACATAAAGGTGTTTGCAAAGGTTGTGCCCTTGGAAAAAATGTTAAAGGATCCTTTCGTAGTAGTGACAACAGATCCAAGGAAATCTTGGACTTAATACATGTAGATGTATGTGGGTCTATGATTGTTGCATACTTAAATGGGTACTTATAGTATGTACTCTTCATAGATGATCACTCCAGGAAAACTTGGATTTACTTTCTAAAACATAAGGATGGAGTCCTTACCAAGCTTCAAGATTTCAAAGCTCAGGTTGAAAAACTGTCCATAAGAAAAATCAAAATATTGAGATCAGGCAATGGAGGAGAATACACCTCAAAAGAATTTAACAGCTTTTGTATTGAAGCAGAAATCAAGAGGGAGTTCACAGTTCCTTACAACCCTCAACAAAATGGGGTTGTTGAAAGGAAAAATGGAACAATCATTGAGGCAACTAAAGCAATGATACATGATCAAAGTCTACCTATGAATCTATGGGTAGAAGCTTGTATGACAACAATATATGTTCAAAACTGTAGTCCTCATCAGATCCTAAAGAACATTACTCCAGAAGAAGCATTCACCAAAGTGAATCCTGATATCAGACACTTCAGAATATTTAGATGCCCAGTGTACCTTCATGTACCCAAAGAGAAGAGATCCAAACTGGAACCTTCAAGAAGAAAGGGTACATTTGTAGGATACAGTGAATCCTCAAAGGCATATTGAATCTACATCCCAAGTCAGAGACAAATTGAAGTAAGCATAGATGTTACTTTTGAAGAAGAAATAGCCTTTCAGAAATCCAGAGAAGCTCAGATGGAAATTGATAGTAAAATAATACCTCCTCCTCCTTCAGCAGTTCAGAGGGAGACAAATATTATTCTAGATGAGCCAATAGCTCCAGTTGCTCCAGAATATTCAGTTGCCCCAAGAAACATACCTAGAGACATCACAGTTGGACATAAAAGTCCTTCTTGGGCTCGAAAAACTTTAGAAGAAACAGAAGAGCATAAATCTCCACAAGGAGCAACCAGAGAAAGCAAGAGACCAAAGAGATTCTCAAGCTACCTTTCATCCATGACCCACATTATTGACTTAGAGCCAACTTGTCATGGAGAAGCTTCAGGTGAACAAGTATGGAAAATGCCATGACTGAAGAATACCAATCTATATTAAAAAATGATGTATAGGATATTCTTCCAAGACCAGAGGGAAAGTCCGTAGTAACCTCCAAATGAGTTTACAAAATCAAGCATGCTACTGATGGAAGCATTGAAAAATACAAAACAAGATTTGTGGCCAGAGGGTTCTCACAAATAGAGGGAGTCGACTATGACGAGACTTTTGCACCTGTAGCCAGATATATTTCCATCTGATCTATCATTGCACTAGCTTCTTCCATGGGTTGGAAGCTACATCAGATGGATCTAAAAACATTTTTTCTCAATGGTGAAATTGAGGAAGAAGTTTATATTGAGCAGCCAGAAGGTTTCATTATACACAATGAAAAATCTCATGTATGCAGGTTGAAGAAATCCCTATATGGACTAAAACAAGCACCACGTGCTTGGTACGAGAAAATGGATGGATTTTTGATGAGTTTGGGCTTCAATAAAAGTGCATCTAATCCAAACTTGTATTATCACATTGATGGAAATGAGTCTCTGATTTTGGTCTTATCTGTGGATTATATTTTCCTCACCGGTTCAGAGACACTCATTGTTGAATGAAAGCAAGCATTCACTGCCAAATTTGAAATGAAGGATTTGGGCCTGATGCATTATTTCTTGGGACTAGAAGTATGGAAGAGAACAAATGGGATTTTCCTAAGTCAAGGAAAATATACTATGGAGATACTGAAAAAGTTCAAAATGACAGGATGCAAATCCATGCCTACTCCAATGGTAATGGATTTAAATAAAATGAGTGACACTGATTCAGGAGACGTAGATCCACATTTATATCGACAAATTATTGGATCTTTGATGTATCTGGTTAACACCAGACCAAAAATTTGCTATGCAGTGAATGTGCTTAGCCAGTTTATGAGCCAACCAAAACATACACACTGGATAGCTGCAAAACACGTATTGAAATACTTACAAGACACAATTGGTTATGGTCTGAGATATGCAACCAATGTGGACTTAAGCTTGGAAGGATATGCCGATGCAGATTGGGGAGGAAGTGCAGTAGACAGAAAGAGCACCTCAGGTTGCTGATTCACCTTAGGATCAACCATGGTTTCCTGGTGCAGGAGAAAACAAAGCTCTGTGGCTTCAAGTACAACAGAGGCAGAGTACATTGCACTAAGTGTGGCATTTCCTAAAGAAGTATGGTTTCGCAAAATTTTTACTGACTTGTTCGATCATGAGATGGATCTGACTACTATTCATTGTGACAACCAAAGCTGTGTAAAGCTCTTCGAGAACCCAACGTTTCATGACAAATCGAAACACATTGAAATCAAGTATCACTATATCAGAGACATGGTGAAGAGAAAGACAATACACATGCAATATCTTTCTACTCAGGAACAAATTGCAGATATCTTCATTACACCACTTGCCAAGACAAATTTCAAGTATTTCCATGAGAGACTTGGCCTGATGGAAAATGCCTCCCTAGTTGAGAGGGAGTGTTGATGATTGCAACTATGTGAGACATTCTCCAGCTGACAAACCTGTGAGATGTGGATCATTGCAACTATGTGAGTCTTTCTATCAGCTTACAAACCTAAGAGAAAGCCCCTAAGAAGGGTACATGGAACATAGAGATGACCTCCTCCATTCAGAGAGTTGAGAAGAACTCCAGATGATTATCCAGTGGGAAAGGTGATCGGTTGAGTTAGATGTGTCTGTGGCTGAGCACAAGGTGAACGTGTGAAATCCCAAAATGTTGGGAGCATCGTCATGTGAACAGAAATGAAGATGATGTATTAGCCTCATCTGAGCAGCAGAGTTGACGAGAAGACTCCAGATGATTCTCCTGTGTGAGGCAGTGGGAAAGAAGATATGTAGAGTGGACATGCATGTGGACGAGCACAGGTGAACGTGTAAATATCTAGTTCTCTTGTGTAATGCAGTGAACCAGAGATATGGCATCCTTATGGACGTGGCCCTAGTGGATGAGCACTAGTGGGTGTATCAGATCCTTTGCTATATATTGTTCAAGAGTCAGACCTACCTGTAACCCTAATTGTTATGTGAAGGGTACAAGTCGGCCCCACCTTAATGTGATTAATAATAAATGTAAAAGATAATTAATCTGGTCAATATTAATTATAATAATAATTATTATTATTATTGTGACTTAGAGAGATCGACCCTGTTGAGACAATAGACACTTATGTTGATAGGACAAGTCTAATTTGAGTAAAGGAAGATTCCCCATTATGGAATCATATCCTTCATGTGAGTTTGGAAATTTCAGCAAGTACATTTACTTGGGAAAAGTGTGCACCTCTCTTGGGCGCTAGTTCTCTAGGGTTTGAGCACCCTCTTGTGTTCTAGGTCTTTCTTGGTGGTGAAGGTCTTTCTCTTGAAGAATATAGCAAAGGATTTGGTTGGGTTTTCTTCCCTTGTTGAGAAGGGTTTCCCAAGATACTTCTTGTGTTCTTGTGCATGGTGTTTCTTCTTGTGATCTTGGTTGCTGCAACATTCTTGTTTATGGTTAAGACAAATGAAAATTGAAATGAACTACATGCTTAACCTATCTTATCGAAAAATCAACACACCTTGTGCTCAGCCACAAGCACGTCTAACTCAACAAATCGCCTTTCCCTCTGGATAATAATCTAGAGTTCTTCTCAACTCTCTAAATGGAGGAGGTCATCTCTACGTTTCAGCTCTATCTCAGACAGGAACCACACACCCTCTTCAGGGGCTTTCTCTCAGGTTTGTAAGCTGGAGAATATCTTCACATGGATGCAATGATCCACATCTCATAGGTTTGTAAGCTAGAGAATGTCTCACATAGATGCAATCATCAACACTCCCTCTCAACTAGGGAGGCATTCTTTATCATGCCAAGTCTCACATGGATGTATTTTGAATTTTGTCTTGGCTGGAGTCATCAATACTTCCTCTCAACTAGGGAGGCATTCTTCACCAAGTTAGTTTGGTGAAGATGTCTACAGTCTGCTCATGTGTAGGAAGGTACTGCATGTGCATGATTTTTCCTCTGCACCATATCTCTGATATAAGGATATTTCATCTTGTTGTGTTTTGATTTATCAGAAAACACTGGGTTCTCAAGGATCTTTATGCACGGCTCTTGGTTATCATCATAGGATCCATCTCATGGTCAAGTAAATCTACGAGAAGTTTGTGAAGCCACATTGCTTCGCACACTCGCTGCTATATACTTTGTCTCTGGTGCACTCAAGGCCACAAAGTTTTGTTTCTTGTTGCATCAGGAAACCATGGCAAATTTCATGGTAGAAAATAAACCGGATGTGCTCTTCCGGTTTACTGTACTTTCTACTCAATCTGAATCGACATATCCTGCGAACTCAAGTTCACATTGAAGGCATGTCTTAGGCCATATCCAACTGTGCCTTGGATATATCTTAATACAAGTTTTGTTGTTGTCTAGTGAGTGTTTCTTAGTTGACTCATGAAATGACTAAGCACATTCATTGCATGACATGAATCAAGTCTAGTGTTAACCAGACACATCAATGATACAATCAGTTGTGGATTAGTCTCGTCCAAATCATCATCAATCCATCACGGTGGATTTTTCATTCTGTCATGCTTGAACTTCTTTAATATTTTCACTGTATATTTTCCTTAACTCAGGAAAATCTCATTGGCCCTCTGTCATACTTCTTGTCTCAAGAAGTAGTGCATCATTCTCAGATTATTCATCTTTAATTCATAAGTCAAGGATTACTTGTATCCAACAACAAGTCTTTCTGAAAAAGTCATCAAAATCAGGCTCTTGTCATCAACACTGTAATGATATAGGTTTGGATCAGCAACACTCTTGTTGAAGTCCAAACTCATCAATAATTTATCTATCTGATATAGTTTCCAACTCATGGTTAGTAGTACGAATAGTAGTATGTCAAGTTTAAAAGTGTCTCATCATAGACAACTCCCTCTATTTGTGAGAAACTTTTGGCTATAGATCTTGTTTTGTATTTCTGGACACTTTTATCAATTGCATGTTTGATCTTATAGATTCACTTGGAAGTTACCACAAACTTCCCTTATGCATCATTCTTTAAGATATATTGGTATTCTTCTGTTATGGCATCTTTCCATACCTGTTCTCATGTTGCCTCTCTAAGACAAGGAGGCTCATCATCAATGAGGTGGCTCATGACTAAAGGATAGCTCAAAAATCTCGTTTGTTTTCTCGGGATGTGCATTGAGAGGCTTTTATGTTTCTCTGCCTCTTGAAGAGTGAGTCTAGGTAGGTCTTTTATGCCCTACTGCAATATCTCTGAACATATCAACTGGAGCAACTAGATCAGCTAGAATAATGTATGTCTCCCTCTGAAATGTTGAAGGGGGAGAAGGTATTGTCTCACTATCAATCTCCATCTGAGATTCTTTAAATCTTTGAAAGGCTATCTCTTCTTCAAGGACAACATCTTTGTTTGTCTCAATCTTTCTCTGACCAGGGATGTAGATCTGGAATGTCTTCGAAGATTCATTGTTTTATCCCATAAATGTATCATTTCTTCCTGAAGGATCTAGCTTGGACTTCTTCTCTTTGGGTACATGAAAATGTTGAAAAGTCAACAAGAAATGTGTGTCTAATTTATTTTTCCCTTAAATAAATTGGACAATAAATATTAATCTATTATCTCATAATTACTTGAAATAATTAACTGAAATGGAAAATCAGTTAACTATAGGAAATTCGAGTTAAAAGGTTGATTGGTGGGATAGGAAATTCGAATTAGTTATAACTGAGTGATTTGGAGTTGTAACAAAATTATAATTGTAGTTATGTGAGTTGTAAAGTAGTTTAACTCAGTTAAGTGAGTTAAGCTCAGTTGTACTAGTTGTAACTGAACTTACACTAGTGAGAGTTCAATGAATTAATTATTAATTAATTCACAATCAATGATCTCACATGCAATTGAAGATTTACCATTGTTAACTACATGCATGTCAGATCCAGTGGAGACCCAGTTGAGATAACAGGTGAAAGGGACAGTTTGGATATCAGTTGTGATTTCAGTCAAGTGCACTGATGCAATCACACACACAGTGGATGTTCCCATGAGAAATGCACATCCTAGGCAAGAGGGATTCGAATCATTTGCAAGTTTTCCATTGCAGGGATTTGTGCAGAGGAGGCAGGTTGTCTAGAGGCAGAGAATTGGCACATGTATTTGCTAATTTTTGTATGGCAGTGTGAGACGATTGTCTTGTACTGAGAGCTATTGGATTAGAGTTTTGTATGAGATTGTTTCATGATCCATGATATACATAATATATGATAGTGGGGTTTTTAGCTATATGATTTCCCGGTAAAACATCTGTGTTATGTGCGATTGATCTTTCTTATTGATATTGCAATTGGCGATCGTGTTTTAAATTCCGCAAGAATATTTGTAGAAGCGATTATGTATTTAACAGTGACATATAATTGTTAGATCAGGAGAATCCAGGCAATGCATAATTTGTATTAAAATTTCTACATGGTATTAGAGCGCATAAGATTGCAGAAGTTGAGTTTGTGATTGGATAGAATTCGAATTTGAAGAAAGACTTTCTTGGTGCTACAACTGATTCAAGATCGAAATGGATTTCAATGGCTTGAGGTTGGAGTATGCACTCGAGGGAAGCTCGAACTACATTGCTTGGAAGGACAGTATGGAGGCAGTACTCGAAGACAATGGATTGAAGGAATTCATTGACAAAGATGTTCCTAAGCTAGATGCTACATATGCTGCAAATCTTGATGCACGGCAAAAGAAAGTGGCAAAGGCGAGGACGATTTTGTTGGAGGGAGTACGAGACCACATTGTATCAAGCCTCCATGGGAAAGCCACACCACATGCAATGTGGAATACTTTGACGGATCTATTCCAAAATAGCAGAGACCATAGGAAATTGGCGCTCAAAGATAAACTTAGGAAGATCAAGATGGAGAAGGGCGAATCCATTCCAAAATATCTCACGAAGTTTGTCCAATGTCGGGATGAGCTGGGGAGTGTGGGACTAACAGTCTCTGATGATGATTTGGTGAGCTTGTCTCTCCTAGGACTTCCCAAGAGTTGGCACAGTTATCAAGACTATGTCAATGGAAGGGAAAAATTGCCAGATTGGGAACGACTATGGTCAGATCTAGTGCAGGAGGAGTTCAGGCGGAACACCAGAGATGGCTCTTCATCAAAGCATGAGGATGAAGAGGATTGTGATTTGGCTGCCAAGGCAAGGAAAGGGAAGGGGAAGAAATTCCATTCAAAATCTAAGTCTAAAGGCAAGAAGCTAGATTTGTCCAAAGTGAAGGGTTTTCACGGTCACGAACATGGGCATCTCGCTACTAATTGTCCGCAGAAGAAGAAGAACAAGAAGGTTGTTGGAGCTGTAGCTGGTGAGGCCCTTGCCTCACAATTTGAAATTTACTTATCCTTGATCACATGCATGGTTTCAAGTGCATCTGGATCGGTGTGGTATTTGGATAGTGGTGCTTCCTTCCACATGATGGGAGATAAGGAGTTTTTCAGTGACTTGGAGGAGAGAGATCTCAAAATGCATATAGAGATGGGCGACAATGGACGATACAACGCGACTGGCATTCGTACCATTACCTTTCAGAGGGATTCAGGTAAGCCATTTCAATTGAAAAATGTTATGCATGTTCCAGGTCTGAAGAAAAACCTGGTCTCAGTCGCAATGTTGGAGGACAGAGGCTATGACGTTGTTTTCAACAGTGGAAAAGATTTTCTGCGAAATAAAACAACGGGTCAAGTCAAGAGGATAGGGATTCGAGTTAAGAATCTCTACAAGCTGGAGGTAGATGGCTGCACTGCCATCATGGGCAAGGCAAAAAAAGTGGTGAGTCGGGATGAGGGCGAATTATGGCACAAGCGATTGGGCCATCTTCATCATGGAGCCTTGAAGATCATGCAACAAATATCTACTGGACTTCCAATGGGAACACTTGCTCAGTTAGATCAGTGCAAGGTTTGCACCATGGGGAAGTATGTAAAGTCCACCTTTCATGAAAAGGAGAACTATGCTTCGGTGATCCTTGAGAGAATTCACACAGACGTGTGTGGACCATTCTCGGTTTCTTTAACAACAAAACGTAAGTATTATGTTATTTTTGTTGATGACTTTTCTCATAAATGATGGATCTTCTTCATGTAGAAGAAGGATCAAACATTCTCAAAGTTATGTGAGTTTAAATCATTGGTGGAGAAAGAGTTGGGGAAGAAAGTGAAGGCTCTAAGGAGCGATAATGGTGGAAAATACATCTCTAATGAATTCAAAGACTTCTGCAACAAAGAAGGAATTTGAAGAGAACTCATATCGCCTCATAACCCACAACAAAATGGGGTTGCGGAGAGGAAGAACAGAACGATCGTGGGTGCAACACGAGCGATGTTGCATGATCAGTGCCTACCAATGCATTTGTGGGCGGAAGCATGCAATACTGCGGTTTATGTGCAAAACCGTTGTCCTCATAGAGTACTTGGCATGAGTACACCTGAAGAAGCTTTCACTGGTAAGAAACCTGATGTTTCTCATTTTAAGATTTTTGGCTCATCTGTTTATGTGCATGTGACCAAGGATGCCAGGAAGAAGTTGGAACCGACTACTGAACTTGGGATATTTGTGGGGTACACAGAAACACCCCATAATTATCGTGTGTATTTTCCTAACAGTAAGATGACTGTTACGCGATGGGATATAAAATTCGATGAGGGGAAAGCCATGCAGTTGTCGCTTGAGAGGGAGCTAGACTTGCATGCAGAGGAGGAACTGTTGGTTCCCAAAGATGAGTCTCAAGATGTGGATTAGCCACATGAGGAGGTTCATGGAGTGGAGGAAGCCACTCATGCAGAGCCATCCATCAGAAATGGCAGAAAGCGCACCACATAAGTTGATAGATTGAGACTAGATGTTGCACAGAATGTAGGAGCTCATACTTCACAGTGCAGACAGAGATAGACTCCTGATTGATTTACTGAATACATGGATCTCATGAGAAAATGTATTATGACTGAGCCATCTTCCTTTCAGGAAGTAGTGCAGGATCCCACATGGGTAGATGCAATGGTGGAGGAGTATGACTCCATTGTCAAAAACAGTGCATGGGAAATTGTCCAAAGACCGGTCGACAAATCAGTGGTGGAGGGTAAGCTTTTAATCATTGTTCTTTATGTTGATGATTTAATACTGACTAGTGATGAGAAGCTGATACACTCATGCAAGGAGGACCTTGCAAAGGAGTTCGAGATGAAGAATTTGGGCCTTCTTCATTATTTCCTTGGATTGGAAATATGGCAGCGAGATGGTGAAATTTTTGTGTCTCAAGGCAAGTATGCAAGGGATATACTGGGTAAGTTTCACATGGAGGGATGCAAACCCATGGATACTCCCCTTCGAGGAAACTGGAGGAAAGAGGATGCTACTTCTGGAGAGGTAGTGGATGCTACTGTCTATCGACAGTCAGTGGGTTCGCTAATGTATTTAGTGAACATAAGACCAGACATTTGCTATGCGGTTAACCAACTGAGTCAAGCGATGGTTAAGCCTACCAAGCTCTTTTGGAAGGCGGGTAAGCATGTCCTGAGATACCTGAGGGGCACATCTAAGTATGGCTTATGGTATAGAAAAACGAATGAGGTGAAGTTGCATGGCTTCATGGATGCAGATTGGGTAGGCAGCCCAACGGAAAAAAAGAGCACATCAGGGGGGATCTTTAGTATCAGATCTACAGCTATTTCTTGGTACAACAGGAAACAGAGATCCGTGGCACTCAGTTCAGCGGAAGCAGAATACATGGCACAGATTCAAGATGCATGTGAGGCTATCTGGATGAGAAAGATCTTGGTTGGTTTGTTTGGTTCTCATTTAGATCCGACAATGATTCATTGTGATAATCATAGTTGCATTAAACTCTTGATTAATCTTGTGTTTCATGATAGATCTAAGCATATAGATATTTGATATCATCATCTCAGAGATTGTGTGCAGCGGAAGATCATGTTGCTTCAGTACATTCCTACGGAAGATCAGGATGCAGACATTCTGACGAAGGCGCTCACCGGGAGAAAATTCGAATACCATAGAGACAGGATTGGGGTGAAGGATAATCCCTTTCTTGTTGAGAGGGAGTGCAGAAAGTCAACAAGAAATGTGTGTCTAATTTGTTTTTCCCTTAAATAAATTGGACAATAAATATTAATCTATTATCTCATAATTACTTGAAATAGTTAACTAAAATGGAAAATCAGTTAACTATAGGAAATTCGAGTTAAAAGGTTGACTGGTGGGACAGGAAATTCAAATTAGTTATAATTGAGTGATTTGGAGTTTTAATAGAATTATAAGTGTAGTTATGTGAGTTGTAAAGTAGTTTAACTCAGTTAAGTGAGTTAAGCTCAGTTGTACTAGTTGTAACTAAACTTACACTAGTGAGAGTTCAATGAATTAATTATTAATTAATTCACAATCAATGATCTCACATGCAACTGAAGATTTACCACTGTTAACTACATGCATGTCAGATCCAGTGGAGACCCAGTTGAGATAATAGGTGAAAGGGGCAGTTTGGCTATCAGTTGTGATTTCAGTCAAGTGCACTGATGCAATCACACACACACAGTGAATCTTCTCGTGAGCAATGCGCAACCTAGGCAAGAGGAATTTGAATTCATTTGCAGGTTTTTCATTGCAGGGATTGTGTAGAGGAGGCAGGGTATCTGGAGGCAGAGAATTGGCACATGTATTTGTTGATTTTTGCATGACAGTGTGAGACGATTGTATTGTACTGAGAGCTCTTGGATTAGAGTTTTGTATGAGATTGTTTCATGATCCATAATATACATAATATATGATAGTGGGGTTTTTAGCTTTATGCTTTCCCAGAAAAACACTTGTTTTATGTGAGATTGATCTTTCTTCTTGATATTGCAATTGGCGATCGTGTTTTAAATTCCGCAAAATATTTGTAGAAGCGATTCTATATTTAATAGTGGCATATAATTGTTAGATCAGGGGAATCCATGCAATACATAATTTGTATTAAAATTTCTACAAAATATTCCATGATTTCCTAGTGCAGCAGGAAACATAACTTTGTAGCCTTAAGTGCACCAGAGACAGAGTATATGTATATATATAGCAGTAAGTGTGCGAAGCAATGTGGCTTCACATACTTCCG
>ML828704.1:42237-72911 GCA_009831015.1 Picea engelmannii | reverse complement strand
CCAAGATATCTGGAAAGTCAGTATTTTGCCAACCATTCGAACTCCAACTCATCCTTCTAGAAGATTCCTTCTAGAAGGATCGAGAACTTATTCATTTTCTTCCTTTAGAAACATGTCCACACCCTAACCATTGACACAGTGCGATAAGTTCGCAATCAAGTTGAATGCAGCCTGCGGGAATGAAGGATTTTCGCAGGCGAGTATATATGCAGCCTGCGAACTATTTTCAAAATATGATTTTTGAGAAAATGACAAGTGTAACCTTCTTCAGGAAAAAGTTCTTAATGAAGAGTTTGATCTTCCATTATCATGGCATAATCATAATATCATCTTGATAACCGAAAATGTGGATAACAATTAGTTCATAGACGTAGCTTTCCTGAGTTGTTGTTATCTTTCACTGGACCAATACCTATGTGACTTCAGTGATCATGGGAGATCAGATTGTACTTCATTGTATACATATATATTCAGATTGATTTTGAGACTGGTTTTACTGGGCCTTGTTGATGAGTATGACATCCTTTGGCATGTAGCCACCTTTGTATTTCCTATTCATGGCCATGAACAGTGGTTTGGTATATTTTCACATGGATCTGCAGTGTAATTCAAATTGGTAGCGATGTGCGCAAAGTCAGTACAGATTGTAATATTATCATGAGAAACTAGTTCGTCCAGTTGGGTCTCCTCTGACCTCACACATTAGGGGGCATCTATTATAAAAATATTTTCCTCACCCTATGCAAATTTTCTCAGAAGGCCTTTTTCCATTCCCTATGTAGACTTGAAGTCCCGTTTTTGCAGTTCCCATAGCTAAAAATAATATTTTTCCACATATACGTGTCCTAACTATTATACATCATGTGTATACATTAGTTGCACCATTACAGCCAGCGTACAGTGGGTTTTGTGCCCAAAATTAAAAAATGGTGTCAGTTTCCATGTCACGTCACCAGATCCATGACCTTCCATATACTGGAAACATTCTGACTTCACCCTTCAGTTCCATTTGAAGGCTATAAATGGGCCATATCCAAGAATTCAAATTTGAGAGCAAAGTTACTCTGGATAAATTATTCACTTCATATTGAGTATGCATCCCTTTATCCTTTTAAGTCTGAACACATTGTTCAGCCCCCAAGCTCTTCCCTACTTGATTGAGAACTTCATTTTCCTTCTTATATGAGCTTGCCTTTGGTGGAGGATTGAAGTGGTGGAGGCCTAGCTGGAAGGGACTTAGTTTCTCGGTTCCTAACTGTGTAAACATGGAAGTTTGTAATTCATACACTTCTATTGATTACATTTTAATAGAAATACTCTTTTCTCGTCCAATTAATTTGTTGGAAATATTTGAATTGTTATTCCATGGGAATATTTGTTATGAATATTGATGGATTATGTTATTGAATATGCTAACTTTATATATCATCACCATATGCTTGCATTTCTTGGTTGTCAAGGACAAGTTTTAGTTGTATTTCTTGGAGTTAAGTGCTCAACGGTGGACTTCATTGAACGTCTGGACGAGATAGGCTCTTTAGCTTGTCTTGTTAGCATATTTGTTTATATATCATACTTGAGATTAGAGTTGATTTATGCAGTCATTTCCTTCTTTTGTGGTTTACCTCGTGCCATAGAGAGATTTTCCCAACAATAGAATTGGCGACCATACTGGGGATAGAATCTTCTTTTCGAGGTTTGGAGTGTTTTTCTCCTTTGATTTCTCTCATTTATATTGAGTTTATTGTCATCTGATTGCTTGACAGCCTCTGTTCATTTTGAGTCTGAGTTTCTTAGCCTTATCCTTAACCTGGCAGTGTTTTAATAAATATACGCGGGTTTTTTTCCGGACAGTCGTGTACACACGCGTGTTGTCCTTCTACAAGAGGTATATATGTGTGGTTTTATCCTGAACAGTCACATACATCATTCTTGTGTGATTGGTTGTTTATTTTGATGCTTGTTGGGTAAGTTTTGATAGTTGTTGAGTCTTCTTAGGTCTCTGTTATGATAGTTAAGTGCATGCAGAGTGATAGGAAACCTTTCTTTGGTTGAATTTCCAGGCAGTGCCTTTCTCATCGTCCTTTTCATTGATTTTCCTTGCATCTTGGGCTGGGTGTTTTATTCTTGATATCCTGCTTGGTTTGTCTCTAATTGCATTTAGTATAATCTTTATATCAAGTTGTTGTTCAGTCCTTGCGTTTTCAATCTTTTATATTTAAAATACAAAAATATTAAACATTCTTCATTGTTGGAATTTGATCTTTTGGGTTCTTATCATTTATCTTAGTACATGTACGGAAAGATTGCATCTTATTTTGAATTGCATATTTAAATTGAAAATTGCATTTTGAAAATCTTATTATTTATTGGGAATTGAAGTTAGAACTTTTCATTTTATTCATATTCATTTATTTTACTTGTTGAGTCATAACATCATCTCTTTCACTATCGCATCTTTGTGAGTAAGCAAGGCCACTAAAAGCAATGCTGATAATTTAAAATTGATTAGAAACGGTTTTATTTTCTAGGGTGCACAAACTAGATTAGGATTTAGAGCCTTGGAATAGGATTTTGTCAGTAAACTTATCCAAGGCTATTAAATAAAAATATGTGCCTAACTAAGGGAGTGGTGAAATCCATTGTATAATTGATGACATTAGAAGGTTTCTCTTACACTGGAGTTAATCATGAGGTTGCATGAAGTTGGTTGAGGGGATATCCCCCCAATACCTTCTTAGCATCAGATATATTTCTCGGGATATATTCATATGTGGGGATCTTGCTAGTACCTTTACCTCTGTGAGAGGAAGTGCTTTCGAGGTTTCAGTATTTGCTACCTTGCCCATATGGTAGACCTGACTTACGATTGTTCGCATGTGCATCGGTTATATCATGGTTGCTTAGTTGCTTGAAATAGGTACCACATAGGTTACTTGTAGGGGTTATTTTACAGGTACCATGGGTTAGATAAGGGTCAGATAGCACATAGCCTTTATGGAGGATTACCTCTCTGGGGGGGTCTGACCGACTAGTTGTTAAGCCCACGAGGGCCCTTATAACTGATTCTAATAACTCTGATCTTTTGCAGGGATTCTAAGGCCCCTCTTGTGAGAGACATACCTACTTTAGGGAGGGAGGCCCCTTTTCAACCACTTTCTCCCATTTGTGTGCATATTGGCCTTTTCTTTATTTTAGTGTGCTCTTTGATCATTAGTTGACCTTAGGATTTTTTATTGCATCATGAGTTTTTATTATTATGGATAGTGGAGTCACTTTGACTCCCTCATTTGGCGCTACCACCCCCATGGAATTCACTCATTTCATGGCGACTAATCCATCCATGTTTCATAATCGTATACAGAATCATGATACTAAGTCAATACCTTGGGTCTCTAATCATATTCCTCTTGATATTCCAAACGTTCCTTGACCCTTTCCATCATTTCCCTCGCATGCTTATATGAATCCTAGTTTTGGATATGGGGGCATGATGACTCCTTTTTATACATCTTCGTTTGATGGGAGTCATATCCCTCAACTGAATCTTACAGTGGGAGGTTGGAATATCCCTTCTTACGGATCCAATCCTAGCTTCTCTTTTCCGGAGAAAGTGCTCAAATGGGTGGTTATTTTGCTTATTACGCCCCATCTGTATATCCTTCATCCGATATGTCAGTTCCTACGAACACTTATCCCATGATGGACCTCCATCTATCCTCTACTATTTCATATGGAGGGATTCATTTTTATAGTGCAAGCTACCCCATTCACAGAATCCATTCATCTGGAGGCAGCATATATCCTCACCTAAGTAACCCTTGCCACTCTTTTTCTCTTCGCAATCATCTACTTCGGTGATGATGCCTTTACAAACCTCTATGAATCAAGTTGAAGGAGGATACTACCCTGTTGTGTAGGGACAGAGTTTAGACCAGAACCCTTTGTGTCCTACAATTTCTCAAAACCAATATTTCCCGAGACCTTGGTCTCAAATGTCGCAAACAACCGTCACAACTATTCCATCGACTACAATTCATGCTAGGGGCACAAATCTAGTCACCATGATTCATATTGACATCACATATCCAACCACGGTCATCCATGTTGGAGAATCATCACCAACCTTTGTACATCATGTGGGGGATGAACCACCAACCTCTGCAAGTCACGCTAAGAGCATGTCACCAGCCATTTTGAGTGACATTAGGGGCATTCATATGATTGAGAAGCCTCAATGTATAGGATGTAATCCCAAGTTTCTTTGTAGAATTTGCAAAGGAGGTTATTTAACTTGCTTGTGCCCTACTACTATGGTAGTAGAAGAAGTGCAGTACTTGTCTGATAACCCTTCGGGTTCAGAATCATATTTGGTTTCCCAACATTCTATTTCTCCTTTGATTGACATAGCAGTCATGCTGATGCAATCTTCGCCCAACACCGCTCCTGTTTTGAGGAGTGAGGCTTATTTTGACTATTTCATTAACATTTATAGTCTTGTACCTTCTGAACAAGGGCGAGTTTTACTCTCCCTGAGTACTCTCCCTCCAAGTCTTAGAGAGGTTCCCTTTGACTGGGATGGTCTTTTGGGGTATCAAATTTCTTCTTCTATGCCCTTTCAAATAAGGGGAATTCTACGATACATCATTAACAAGGTAACCTATGCAAGTATTTTATCCCCCTCTACTTGGAAAGCTATGGGTTTTCCCAACCTTGTGTTAGTTGTTCGTAAGTTGTTAACCTTTCATAGAAGTTCTGCACGGGATCCCTTGCCTCCCCCATGACATGCCACTTAGAAAACTACCAACGAGCCTGGTTTAATCTATTTTCTGACACCTATTTGGTGTAAGTTTACCCCTTTTTCAAACCAAGTAGACTAAATTCACGAAAAAGGACATTTTTTGGCGTTAAGTTGTAATTACATCTCATTCTATTGCTTGCAGTATTGAGCCTATTTTCGATTCTCTCTTTCGCATTATAAGACTATCACCTCAACAGTTTTCATCATCATCCATGCAGAGCCTTGTTTATATCCTTTGTAGCTTGACACCTTATACCCCAAGAGAAAACATTCCCCCGAGTGTCCATATCCTGCATGCACCTCCTTGCATTGAGCATAGGTATCTTCCACTTTTGAAATTGGTTTCTTACTAGCGACACTCATTTCCTCCTATGTATCATAGCATTGATTTGACTATGAAAAAACAAAAAAACATGGGCGGGAAAAGAATATTATCTTATATTGGAAACAATCGTGTCACTTTAGAACAGAGCACAAACTTTTGAGTCCACTTTTCATCAAAATTTTGGGTTTAGCGTGACCTTAGGAAGATGAGCTCGTTACTTATAGTTTACTCCCTCGACTGTTCTTCCAGTCCCTATGGAGAGTTTTATTGGTGCCTCCTCCATCACAAAGTTTCATCATTGAGTCTATTTTGCCACAGTCTTCCATATGTCTCATGCTCTTGTTCAAAGGATGTATATCAACCTTTCATCCATTACTCAAAACTCTTGACTTTGCATGTCGGCAATACCCTCAGTGTGTCTCAGAGGTACATGAAGTTGCAGTCCTATCATGCTCCTTGGTCCTACTTTCATCATTGGTAGGTAACCTTGAACCCAACAATTGACATTTCATCATTGGTCATTGACTGGGGGGTTTCCCTTGTGTTCGATGACAAGAAATCTATTCACACATTGGGATTCATGTAGTGTCTTAGATTCCATTGGCCTTATTGGTGGTTTCCTCGCCTTTGTCAATAGTTTTCCTTATTGGTTGATATTCAGAGGGTCTTTTTCGTGTACCACTTGCATCTGGCACACGCGAAATATGCACAATGTCGTTCGTTCGAGAACATATTCTTCATCTGATTTCCTCCAAATAATCAAGCTCTTGATTTGTACCTCATGTTGAATGATGAGAGATGCCTCAATTCTCTCCTTTCAGCAGATCTCCATCCATTGACTTCAGCCCATGTATTCTGGAAATGAGGCCTAGAATCTTATGAGTACCTAGAAGCTTGCAGTCATTATTGGCAAGTTCTCTTGCCATAGATAGTTGGGAATACATCAATGTCCCATGATCGATGGATTCTTAAAGTGTTCGACCTCGACACCTTTATTCACACTTGTAAGAATGTACTTGACGCCTTGATACCTATTTTCATTATCGGTAAGTTGTCTCGTGTTTGTTAGCGGTATACCTTAATGACCGGTAATCAAACAAAGTCTCATTATGTTCGACCTCAATGCCTTTATTCACATGATGTAGACTTGCACCTTTGGTGGATCGTGTAGAAGACTTGAAGACATTAGTTCATAGTCGCAACTTTCCTGAGATGTTGTTATCTTTCATTGTACTAGTACCTATGTTACTTCAGTGATCATGGGAGATCAGATTGTACTTCATTGTATACAAATATCTTCAGATTGATTTTGAGACTGGTTTTACTGGGCCTTGTTCATGAGTATGACATCCTTTGGCATGTAGCCACCTTTGTATTTCCTATTCATGGCCATGAACAGTCGTTTGGTATATTTTCACATGGATTTGCAGTGTAATTCAAAATGGAAAACATGTGCCCAAAGTCAATATCGATTGTAATATTCTCATGAGCAACTAGTTCGCCAAGTTGGGTCTCCATTACTCCACTTTTGGGTATTATAATGTATTTATGCCATCACAGTGTTGGCAAATATTTAACAGACAGCGCATGCTTGTATACTTGTCATTGATGGAAAGTACAACAATGAAGATGGCATGAGTACAGAAAGTATGTAATAGATGGGCATTATGAGAAGATGCTGCAGAGAAGATTCGAATAAGCTCAGAAGAGATAGTGCAGAGGATTGTTGGCAAATCATCAATGGCAAGATCAAAGCAAGCGGAACAAAGTAAGCTCGGGAGGAGAAGCATCATTTCTAATCGTTGGATCCCATTTACAATTCTTGATGACTGTCAGATCAAGTGTTTATCGAGACGGTTGATCCCACACCATTTCGGAGTTTCGCGACTCGTGACTTGGAGAGGCAAGAAACATAACCATCGAAATCGCAATATGTGAAATCACGATGTAATCGCAGCCGTCAGATCAAGGTGTGATCTGGACCGTTGATCCGTCCATTTTGGATTTTTGTGACTCATGACTTGGAGAGGCAAGAAATATAACCACCGAAATCGCGATATGCTAAATCATGATTTAATTGCAGCCGTCAGATCAAGGTGTGATTTGGACCGTTGATTCGACTCCATTTCAGAGTTTCGCGAATCGCGACTTGGAGATGCAAGAAACATAACCACAAGAACATCGAAATCGTGATATGATCTGAGCCATTGAATTAAGATCAGATCTGGACCGTTGAATCATAGGGCATGTCGTTGACTTGGAGTCAATGGAGCATGATGTGGAAACTTGCGAGATGTGAAATCCCGATATGATCTAAGCCATTGAATTAAGATCAAATCTGGACCGTCGAATCATAGGACAAGTCGTTGACTTGGAGTCAACGGAGTATGGTGTGGAAACTCGTGAGATGCGAGATCGGGATAAGATATGGACCGTCGGATCTATGGAGATTTCAACTGTCGATCAGGCTCGATGAAGTTTATAAACTCGCAAAATATGAAGCGCCTTTTGGAACAGCCTATGGTCACCGTCGGTGGTCATGAGAAGGGAAGGAGTCAGTTCAGATAAGATCCATTTCGGGGTTTCGGGGATCGCAACTTGGAGAGTCGAGATGCCTCATCTCCAGATTCACGAAATGTAAATTCGTGAAAAGCACTTTATGCATAAGCGCTTGGTCATGGCCTTGGTCATATAGTGGAAGGAGCTAGCGCAAAAAAGCTCTGTATCGGAGTTTCGGAGATCGCGACATGAAGTGTCGAGACACTTGGCCACAAGAATGACAAAATGTCGAAACCCAATTTAAAGGCAAGATTAATAAAGTTCATCCAACGGTGCAGATAAAATTGAATATGATCAGAGGACTACTGTTCTCTCTCACAGTTAATTCATCAATCACGAATCAGTTAGCAAAACTGATTCATGATTCCTAATCGGTTGGCATTTTAGTTGCTTAGACAGTTTTTATTTTTCCTCAGAAGATTCGAAGTGTAACCGTTGTGGATGTGGTGCATAAAAGAATAATATACAGATTGTGCATGGGTTGGAGGTTCTAGATGAAAAATGAATTAAACTGTAAGAAAGGGAAAATCACAGGATGCGCAGTGTGAGATAAAACTCAGAGAAGAGTAACAGATGAGGAAAAGACTTGAAGCAAAGCAGAATGACAGAACAAGTTGAAGTAGAGCAGATTTGCAGAACAGACAAAGGAAGAGAAGAATTGCAGAACAGTTAGAAGAAGACCAGATTTACAGAACAGAGAAGAAGTGGTAAGAATCGACTTATCTGTTTAGTTGGTTGTTTAATTATTCATTTATATTCCAGGGTGGTTGGGAGGTGCTAGGGAGGACTGTTGTACTCAAAGTTTCAAGTGGGAGCTTGAACACAGGGAGTTGTAGCTTCCATCTGGTTGCAGCTAGAGAAACCAGGGTGGAAGGGTGGTGTAAGGGAGAACAAGTGTTCTTTGTTATACAGGTTGGAGCCTGTGTAACTGGAAGTTGGTGTTTCCATCCAGTTGGTGCTTGAACATTAGGGGAGTTGGTGCTTCCTTCTAGTGGGTGCTATAGAAACAAGAGAGTCGGTGCTCTCAAACAAGTTGCATCTTGTAAAACAGAGGTAGCAGCCTCACATTGAGTTGGTGCTCAATTATAGATGATGTACAAAACTTAAAAGACTGCCTATCATTTCGAAGAAGAAGAGGTTTTCTCCCTTTATGGGTTTCCTCGTGAAAATATGTCTCTGTGTATACTTTATGTGTGACTGATGCTCATTATTTTTATTGTCCATATGTTGTATAATGTTGATGATCACTTGAAGAAAGATTAAGAATGTATTGATAGACTTAAAATTGTTTAAATCATAATAACAATTGATTCACCCCCCCCCCTCAGTTGTCTTAGTAATTTCAACACACAGATACTCCTGTGACCCCACACATTAGGGCGCATCTGTTATAGCAGGATTTTTCTCACCCTATGCAAATTTTATGAAAAGGCCTTTTTCCATTTCCCTATGGAGACTTGGAGTCCTTTTTTTGCAGTTCCTAGAGCTAAAAATAATATTTTTCCACATATGCGCACCCTAACTATTATACAACATGCGTATATGCAAGTTGCACCATTATAGACCCTGTACATCAGGTTTTGTGCCCAAAATTAAAAAATGGTGTCGGGTTTCCATGTCACGTCACCAGATCCAAGACCTTACATATACCGGAAATGTTCCGACTCGACCCTTCAGTTCCATTTGAAGGCTATAAATGGGCCATATCCAATATGTGGAAAAGGAGAGAAGAATTCAACTTTGAGAGCAAAGTTACTCTGGAGAAATTATTCACTTCATATCGAGTCTGCATCCCTTTATCCTTTTTAAGTCTGAACACATTGTTCAGCCCCCAAGCTCTTCCCTACTTGATTGAGAACCTTATTGTATCTCTTATATGAGCTTGCCTTTGGTGGAGGATTGATGTGGTGGAGGCCCAATTGGAAGGGACTTAGTTTCTCGGTTCTTAACCATGCCAACATAGAAGTTTGTAATTCATACACCTTTGTTGATTACATTTAATAGAAATACTCTTTTCTCGTCCAATTAATGTCTTGAAAATATTTGAATTATTATTTCATGGGCATATTTGTTATGAATATTGATGGATTATGTTATTGAATGTGATAACTTTATATATTATCACCATATTCTTGCATTTCTTGGTTGTTGAGGACAAGTTGCAGGTGTATTGCTTTGAGTTAAGTGCTCAACAATGGACTTCATCGAATGTCTGAACGAGGTAGGCTCTTTATCTTGTCTTGTTAGCATATTTGTTTATATAGCATACTTGACATTAGAGTTGATTTCTGCAGTCATTTTCATATGTTGTGGTTTGCCCCATGCCATAGAGAGATTTTCCTCGTAACGGTTATTCTGTTGATATTCTCTAGGAGGGACTATCATTCTACAATATGTGGCCATGTGTCCAAAGTTGTTGCACTTGTAGCATTCCACTTCAGTGCTCAATGATTCAAACATGTTGTATCTTCTTCTCTGTGTTTCACTAAGCCTTCTTGTATAACCATTTTGTGTATGACTTTCAAAGTTGGTTATGTTCCTGCTATTAATTCTGCAATTTACATCTTTATGTCCAAATTTATAGCATGCATAACATAAACCAAAAAAGATAGTTCGATACATGGGAGTTGAATATATTCTAAAAGGAGTTAGTCTTGTGAATCCTTCTTCTTCCTGAGGCCTGTTTGTTTCTAAATGTCATTGATTATGAAATCTAAATCTTCTCGGTGGAGGATTGTCCCTGTGATCTTCCTTGTAGAAATTCCTATCCCCTCTGACTGTTTCTGCATAGATTTTTGAATATATTTCTTGATATGTTGTTTTGGAGATTGATCCCTTTTCTATTTGATTGTATCAGTCTGGACTTGTCATGGTTAGGCCTTTGACTATTGATAATGTCATCCAAAACTTTTGAGTTGTTCTACATATTTTTCTTTTGAATATCCTTTCTCAACGTGACAATATCTACTTCCAAATTTCCAATGATCCTATCTCTTTCTTCTAATTGTTCTTTGAGTTTTTCTTCAATTCTTTTATCTTTTTCTATTTGAATCTTCAATTCAATGATGATCTGCTCTAGTTCTTGAGTGTCTTCTTTCTTGTCTAGTTCTTCTTTGAGCTTCTTGTTTTTCTTCTTTTCTCTTTTTATAACTTCTATAGCACTCAGAAATTCTTCTCGGTAGTCAACTTTCACCTCTTCATATACTTCTTCGGTGTCTTCTTTATCAGAATCTTTTATTTCCATGAATAGAAATCTTCCTATCTCACTTTCACTGACTTCATCTTCATCTGATGAGGAGTTTTCTTCTTTGGTGCAGAAACTTTTCTTGAAGACTTTCTTTTTGGATATTTTTCCTTTATATGTTTGTTTTCTATTTGAATCATCTTCATCATTTATTTTATTTTTCTTATGAGGAAATTTGTTATCAAAATGAACAATACCATCACAATTAAAACAAATCAATGGAATCTTACCTTTATATCTGTCATCGGTTCCCTTTTTCAATATTCTGACAAAGTTGGCCACTTCTTCATCGTCTTCCGAGATGTCACTGTTGTTGCTATATTCTTTTTCTTTTTTCTTGCCCTTTTGCTTTGACCTTTTGGATGCTTTGAATGTTGCTTCTTTTATACCTAGATTTTCCTGTTCAATTCTCATTTCATAGGTTGTGAAGATTCCATGTAGTTCATCCATGCTTATTGAGTCTAGATCTGTTATTTCTTCTAGTGTTGATATCTTAGGATCAAATCTCACAGGAAAATATCTTAGTACCTTTTGAACAATTACAGATTCTTCAATTTCTTCTCCCAATCCTATGATTGCATTCACTATTTCATCAACTCGTAAGAAGTAAGCTGCAATATTCTCATCTTCCTTCATCTTTAGTTGTTTGAATTGGCCTCTGTAAGTTTGAATCTTTGTTTCTTTGACTTTTGAATCTCCTTCATAAATATTTTGAAGTTTGTCCCAAATATCTTTAGCAAATTTACAATGTATAACTTTGTTATATACCAAATCAAAAATACCATTCATAAGTGTATTTGTGGCTTTGGAATTATTTAGATTGAGTTTCTTTCCATTTTCATTTGTTGGCGGAACTGTTGGTTGTTTGTATCCATCTACAATTGATTGTCAAACTTGAAATCCATGTGCATGTACATATGTTTTCATCCTTCTGCTCCAGAATGCATACTTATGTCCATCAAATTGTGGTATTCCATTTTTATACATATTTTTGCTCTCCATGATCTACCTTTCATTGGTTAAACTGATTTATGAAGGAACCTCTCTGATACCAATTGTTGGATTACTGAGAGGCGGGGTGAATCAATAATAGAGATTTTTTATCCTTTTAACCATAGTATGCAAGTGTTATTTATCTTTATGATCAATATAGCATTATCATCCAATAATTGCAGAGTAAATAAACAATGAACAAATGAGAAATCATACACATACACAGTACACCAATATTTTTACGTGGAAACCCAATGCGGGAGAAAACCACAGAATGTTTTTTCTTATTTGTCTTTAAGAATTAAATTCATTGGAAGCACCAACTTCCTTTGTTTTCCAGATACAATTGGAAGGAGGCTCTAACCCCCTATTTTTAGGCTACAACCTGAGGGAAGCTCCAACTCCCCAATTCCTTCGCTACAACCAGAAGGAGGCTACAATCCCTTATTTTCTTCAGCTACAACTGGAATGTGGCTAAAACCACCAATCATTGCCCCGTCCAACTACCCTGAAATATAAGTGTCAATTGTAGAAACTGAATACGTCATAGTCACAACCTATTCTATCAAATCTGTCACTATATACTCATAATCCAATATTAGTTGATCACATATACCTCAAACACTATACCACAAGTTTGTACCTCAAACCATGTGCTAGAACCTCACTATTATACAACCTCTATCTGTACCAATAACTTCAGCAACATACCTCAACCAAAATCCCTCATCAATTTCATAATCCAAATCTGATTTGTAACTTTGTAATAGACCTGGTGTATATGATCACATACCTGCAAACCTTCCTTAACTTTAACAATAAGAGAATAGAATTTTCATCAAACTTTACTTTAGTCTCACGTGACTAATTTTGGATTAGTCAACAACCTTGATTTGCAATAATCATAAATATGTACCTGTAATGAATAAAGATCTGAAAATAGTACACAATTTTCTTCAGTGTCTTATCTACAATTCCTCTAGGTTTCACTTCTTAGAACCTCCCATAAAATGATTTATAGCAAAAATGGCATACCTTGTTGAATTCTGGCTTATTCTAGAGAGCGAACTTGTAGAGAATGCCCCACACTGAATGTTTTTTGTATGGATATGAAAATGGTACAAAGTATACTAAATATTTTACTCTAACCAATACATTTTGTCTTACTAAATTTGGATCTTTTATGAATAATTTATGACGTTTTTACCCAAAACACGTGTTTTAAACTAGTTTCAGGACTAGCCACAAACCCTAATTTCTACGGAGTGTGACTCGTAAAATAAAACAACCCACAAGATGAAATTTGTATCACGATTACTTGGATATGTTTTCTCAACATTCTCCATATTTCACTATCTGAATCATTCTACAAAAAAAATTATTTTGAAAATGGTGAGATGACCTGTAAATAACATACCTTAGAAAGCATCATCAAAAGACTTTATCCTCCCTTGAATTTTGGCCTTCTTTACTTCACCTTCCCTCTGAAATTTGTATTAGATTTCCTTTGGTTACCTCAATCACTTTTAGATATTCAATATGCTCAATGCATACTAATGGGAGACCCTTTCTCTCTTATTTATACTCTCCAAGTAGCTTCCTCTAGAAGTATCCACTTAACCACTTTGTCCACTTAGCCACTTTGTCCACTTAACCAAATTTGTCCACTTAAACACTTTGTCCACTTAACCACTTTGTCCACTTAACTACTTTTTCCACTTAACCACTTTGTCCACTTAACCAACTTTTTCCACCTAGCCACTTTGTCCACTTAACCACTTTATCCACAAATAGTAAAGTCTCCAATTCTAGTTGCAGCTAATTTATTTTTAATTGTTTTTCTTGTTGCAACCACTTAACCCATGACTAACCACTTTGATTGTTCATCTTCTTATAGGAGATTCTAGAATAATTTTACTTATTTGACCTTTTATGGGCTTCTAGATAACTCATGAGGGTTCTCCAACTTCATATGGCCATAATTCTCTAACCGTGAGGACTTATGTAACATTCCACATATCACCGAAAAAGGAATGACATATACTATTCATATATAATAGTATTACATGTAAATTTCTCGATATTCATGCCTTTATACATCAATCAAACTGAATTCCCTTAATCATACTATTGGGGCTATCAAAATTTGCTATCAGACTTTATTCAAGGGTTGACATCAATGACAATCAACCTAATTAATCAACACTTATTTGCTTGGGTGTTGTTCTTGAAAAAGGGTGGTTTAAAACCCTTTTGCCTTTGATCCTTTTTCCTTTTCATCTTGTCATTCCAAGCTTTTTGTAAAACTATACTTCCTTTGCTTTGCTTATAAATATTCCTTTCTCTCCTTATGGCTTCCTCCAAAGTTTTGGGGTTATCATATTGAATATTGTCACCGTAGAAGGAGGGTAACCCACTTAGAAACCTTTGGATTTTGACATTTTCATATTTTATGTATTCAACATACTTCAACAATTCAAAGAACATATTCTCATATTCGTCCATTGCCATGCTTCCCAAATTGAGTTCAAAGAACCCTTTCATCTTCCTTTCATAATAATTCTCGGACAAATAATTCTCTTGGAAATATCCTTTGAAATACCTCCATGGTATCCTTTTCTCATCGAGGTTCTTGTCTATATTAAGTTAATCTCACCACATGGATGCCTTTCCTTACAAGTGGTAGGTTGCAATTATAGCTTCTACCCGTGAGGGGTAATCATGCAGCTGGAAATATTTCTTCATTTCCAACAGTTAGGACTCGACCTCTTTTCCCTTCCCATCCTCACCATTGAAATTTGTTGTCATTATATTCTTAAGTTTACCTTGAAATATATCTACCTCGGGCCTTCTCCTTTGCCTTTGGATAGGAGACACATTTAGTCTGCTCCCTAGCCTTGAACTTCCATGAGTTCTTCTAGTGGATTTCTCTAGGGAATGATGACGCATGCTCATGCTTCTTGACTGCCTATCATTTCCATGATCATCCCTTTTGCTTCGGGATTTAGATGTTGACACTTTTCTAGCACTAGTTTCTTGCTTGGTGCCAGATTCCTTGTTGAATTGATTGTGAAACATATTCAGGATCTAAAGTATCCCTTCCTAAACTTTCCTAATCCTTTCATTATCTTCTCTATATCTCTACACTTCCTTATGTAGGATTCTCATAGTTACAGGCTCATGCCTGTATCTTCTTCCATTTGATTATGTTTCATCATTTCCCATGCTGACATGTTGATCTATGATCTCTTACTCATGGTTGTCAGATCCATGAGCATCTTCCATAACTCCAATCCTCATATAAGAACCAAAGTTTCTTTCATATACCTCTAATTCTGCAATAAATGTGCATGTAATAATTATTGTTAGAACATGCATAGCATAAAACATTTCATCCATTAGAATGAAGGTTATTTCTTCATCAATTTAATAAGGACACTTTGTACCAATTAAAATTTTGATTCCTTAGATGGATTCCTCTTTTAAATAGTTTTCCAACGGTTTTACTTGTTGTAGGAAAATCTCCCTACGGACAGGTAGATCACCTCTAGAGCTTGACCTTAACCCTAGACAGAAAAATGATTAACGTGGACACTGACTTCCTTTCAAATCTATCTAAACTAATACATGAGAAGGAAGGATAACAGAAGTACCTTTTTATCGACGTTTGTCCCTGCACGCTCCGAGTTGCGCTCCAATCCTTTGCTCCTCGCTGAGTTCTGTGAAAAAAACAAGATACGACCACTTCCTACTCTATTGACATTAGCTTGAAAATAGATATATCAATAAATGATAAGTTCATGTAACATCAGACACAAACTAGAAAGAAACAGGCCAAGCGTGTCATATTAATGAGAATAACGACAGCAGTACTTACAATCGTAGATGCGAATGCGGCAGCTTCGTCAAGTCCCCTTCGTCTAACCCTTGCTTGTAAGATCCACAACCTGGATAACAGCAGCTTCATTGATCACTCTCCTTTAGCTGACTGTAAGTTTCCTCCAAGATCATAACTTTCATATGTCCAATTCTTCTCTTCCCCCTTTCCACCATTATAGAGCATGTTTATATAGGTTAAGAGGGGCTTAACCTCTTGAGTTATATTTAGAACAAGTTGGGAACCTTCTCCTTAGATCAGGGATCTCTTGATGAAACCAAGAATTCGAGAACAACTGCCTCCTAATCTCGAAAGATCCCCCCCTTATTCTCCTCAACGGACCAACAACTGGCCCAGATTAGGGAGCGTTCCCTCAGAAAAGGCATCAAAGCATTGTAGCGCTCCTTGGTAAGCCTTGGGGAAGCGCCAGCGCTCTCAAGATGAGAAGCGCTCCTCCAAAAGGGGATGGGAGCATTATAACGCTCCCTAAATAATTATAGGGGAGCACCAGTGCTTCTGGAGCTAATGTAGGGGAGTGTTCCCCCTCCAAACCTTTGTTTCAGGGTTTCTTTTAGGTGTCAAGAGTTATTTTACTCCACTAAACTAGTTCTCCTCCTTCAAATCAGTCATGTGAGATGTTATAAGTGCCTCCTTAGTGTCGTTATCATGGCATTATGTCTGAACATCATTTGCGACACTAGTGACCAACTTGCGACACTTGCGAAAGTTGTAGAGAAGATGCGACACTTACGATGATTGAGAGGGACAATGCGACACTTATCCAGCTGAGCAATTTTGACGTGTAACAGAATGCCCCCCAAAGTATGAAGTCAGAAGATGCGAACTGATGACTAAAATACTTTGTAGACGTTCAAGCAAGGGTATAGACTTGGGGAACCTGACGGAAGCTGCACACAAACATCCAACAAACATCATGACATATTTCAAGACCCAAGGCAGGCATACCTATGCTTGGGTGATCAAGATCTGAGATATGGCCGCCATAATATACACTCTGGATCCATAATTGTATTGATAAAAGGGTATAGCCACCGAAGATACAATGTGGATCTATACTTTGATGACTCAGACTGATCGTAGCCACGAAGAATACACAGTGGATCTACGAGATAACAAGATATAGCCACGACCAATACAAAGTGGATCTATGTAACAATGTATGTGTTCTTTGTCCAAAAAACTCCTTCGCAACCTGGGCGAAACATATATCAAAGTGATGGCCCAACCCAGGGTCTTCTTACTAATCCCAGTGTGATACGATTATGGCCATGTGAATAGATGTCTTGATGTCGAACATGGCAGAAACCACTTGATTACCGGTCAATGAGGTAAACTGTTAACAAGTGCGAGGGAGATCACCATTAATGTCAATGATTCCCAAGGTACCTTAGTACATTCCACCGAACGTGAATAGTCGAACATCTGTGGAATCATTCGATCAGAGGTCAATGATGTAAACCCACTGTCGAATGTGAGGAGGCATGCCATTGAGGCATGCAGGTCCCAAAGTACTAATTAGTTTCTAAGTCTAATTCCCAGATAATGTGTTGAATTCGACAGGAATAGACTCGTCGAGGGAGGGCCTTGATGTATCCCCCATCAACGACATGAAACGTGTATAAAGATGTAATTGGTAGATCAAAAGAACATGGACTGACACGGGTTTTGAGACAAGATATTTGGGATGGTTGACTCTCGAGGTGGATACTTCCCTTGAACACTGAGGCACAACAGTAAAACATGACATGGACCAAAACTATGCAATGGATAATCTGACGTGTGTCGGGTGACCCAAAGGAGTGAAAGGAACTCGGAGGATTGGCTCAGTGCAGAGGTTCAGCGGATTATGATATATGCAAAGTGACAAAGTGTCGTGTTCAAGGGCGACTCTAAGAAGTGTTGGATGATGTTCTCAAGAGACTGCTTGGCTTGCTCCTTTCAATTTTTCCCCCATCCAGATAGATGAGTACCTCTTTTTGATTTAATGAGCTCGAGGAGGATAACACATGCTCGATATAACTCACCTTCGGTAAGTTCCTCTTCCTTTTTTTAATGAACCGGAAGAAGTAAGGGTTCGGTCCCATATGGGTATGTCGATGTATGTTTTAACGAGTCCAAGGACAGAAAACTCGAAGGTTTTTTGGGATTATAGAGTTTGGAAAAACACTTAAAAGAGAACTCTCTCAGTTCCTTTTTCATACAGTAGTTCAACGAGACCGAAAAAGGGTTAAACTATCGCTCGAAAGACGTCCTTTCTGACCTTTTAACGAGTGTGAAAGGAAGCAAGGTCACTCGACAATCTTTTCATATTTAGAGAGTCTGAAAAGGGTTTAAAGGAGACTCCAGGGGGGTTCTTTTTTTGTGTGATCGTATCCGTACGAGTCCGAAAAAGAGATAAAAGTTTACCCGGTTACGTTCTCATATTATTGAGCTCGAGAACGAACTAAGACTATGCTCATAAATATGACAAGGTGAATGATTCATTAGAACTGCCAAGAAACCTGCGATGCCAGAAACTACAAACCATAGTTTAGTGAAGTCATTTACACCATTAGAGAAACCCAAAAAACAACCATACCTTATGAAAAATGAAATTCTATAAATAACAATTGATTTGGAAACTTATTTACCATTTCATTTGCAAGGATTTGTGGAGTGTTGGAGAATCTCAATTGGAGCAAATCTTGTTTTTCTCACTGCCGGAGCTATGATTGATCATTTCGCACACCGTTCGAACCAGGTAGGTGTTCATCCTTTACTCTTTCAATTGCATGTCTTCAAATTGAGTTTCAATGCATCATTTATTTAAAACACAAAGCCCTAGGTCGCCCCTCTTTGAACCAAATCGACCTCTTTTTAGAAATTAATAAAATGAGGTGATTCTTTTACAAAAATGTGTTAGAGAAGGGTTGTTAGGATGTCTAAACCCTTACAATCAATTGGACCGATCATTTTAGCAAAAGAAACTCATGAAAAATCCCCTCAATGGCCCACGCACCCCCTCAAGTCGTTTTGCATTTTTAACATGTTTTAATCATTATGTCGCAAATATTAAAGGGCATGGTGGTCAAAAAGAGTGATTGGTTTCTTTTAGATGACATGGGCATTTGATTTTATGTTTTAAAATGCTTTTTGAAAAATTGCCGAAATTACAAAAACGTGAGGAATGATGAATATCTTGATTTTTTGTTTTGTAGGCAACTTCGGCAATCGTGATTGAATGGAAAGAGAGGGAACACGAGATGGATGATTTAGCTGCTCTCCGGAGTCCTCGTACGCGGGCCGCTTTGTGAGCCTGTGGCTTGCTCAAGTTTTTCAAACTGCAAAAAATGAAAAGAGAGATTCTACTGCTTGAGCACATGATTGGCCTTCGGGACGTTGCGGAACAGGGATTCCGTATTGGTACACAACTCCTAACCATTGAGTTGGAAGATGTGTACTTTTTGACTGGCCTCTCGAAAAGAGGGGCCCTCATAGCTTTCACTGGGCAGAGGGCATTACCTGATCAGGTGGACGTGTATCTGGCATGCCACTACATTCCAGGAGCAAGGTTGGTAGGAGGCAAGATCCCTATCAAGGATATACGAGATATGCCTCTTCAATCTATATTATTTTCTATCACAAGCGTGACTGGTAGCACTAGTGCTCATTTGGCATCGAGGTCACAGGTGGCCTATGGTGTTCAGTCTTTAGAGCTGACACTGTTCAATTGGAGTGCAGTGTTCCTTCGAAATGTGAAGGAACAGATCTCACGATGCAGGGCTAGTCAGAAGAAGTTCGGCTATGTCTCATTCTTAGTCTCATTTTTCTTAGAGCGCATCCCTCATATGCAGCCTCAGATAGCACTGGCAGTACGACCAGTGGACGAGCCTCGGATGGAGAGGTGGACTAGCATATTTCCAAGGCTAGTTTCAGAGTCAGAGTTCCACTTTACTGGTGACTTCTTTGCCTGGTTGAGATGGCAGTACCTCTGGATAGAGGACTTCCCATACGCCAATGTAGACTTCCGTGGGAGTATGGACTTGATTTTGCCCGCGGGGGAAGATTGGGACGAGTCAGGTAAGAGACTAAGCCGTACCTTGTCTAGTTTTGTTTTTTAAGTTTTTGATGTATATGTATTTTTGTGGGTATGTAAAAGAGTCTTATCAGATGTTTTGTTTCCAATGTGCAGACAAGGGAGCAGTGCGCCCTGTTGATTTACCAGTACCAGGATGTCGTGGAGGCGCCCCAGCTGCAGCAGATCTGATGTTACCAATGGTGGGTCTCCGGGAGCTCGAAATAAACCTCCAAGGCCTTACCATGGGCATCCCTCCTCTGTGTAGGGGGGATGTGCCTTTGCGTCTACAGTGACACACTATAGGAGTGCCATAGAACATCAATTCTCTGTTGAGGCGTGTAGTGCGTGCAGTAGTATGTTACTCACAGCACAACGCAGTGCAGGGAGATTAGAGTCTCCCCGTGATCATGTTTTTTGTATGCCTTTTCAGACGATGTTGTATGGGTGGATGGACCCAATATTTTACTCTTCTACACACTTTTTGATGTAATGCAAACATTTCAGTCATGCCATATATATATATATATATATACAGTTTCGAGTTTTTATGATGCCGATGATTTGTACATGATGATGTATGTGATGCGTTTTAATTTACATGTAATGTACAGTTTTTTTTTTCTTGAATCTTATTTGTGGGCTAAATACCGATCCATGATATAATTAGCTAATGAATCTGAAACACTATTAAGTTCTCTTGGAATGTGTCTATATTCAATGTAATCGAACATTCATTCAAGACGGAGAACTTGCAAGTGTAGACGTAGCAGGATAGGACTACGGATAGCGTAAATGTGATTGAGTTGATAAACCACGAGTTGGGAGTCTAAGTAAATAATGATACGAGAGATACCTAGGGAGGAGGCTTGGGTTAGCAGTCCAATGATAGTGTGGTATTCTGCCATATTGTTGGTTGTTGGTCCTAAACAGATGCCTCCTGAACTCATCACCTCGTTGAACTGATAAATAACCCATGTTGCCGAAGCAATGTTCCGGGTATGTCGGTTGGCGCCATCCACGAACCCAAAAAAGATAGGAAAGGCAGACGTCATCTGCGCATGAAAACACAGACACAGTCATGAGTGGAAACGGTAAAGACTCGAGCACGCGAAAGAAAAGACACACCAAACTAAAATACAATAATGTACAAAGTAAGATGCTAGGTGATATAGGCATAGTACTTTTTAAGGTAAAGCCCGTTTTGGGGCTCTCCCAGGTAAATTCCATCATGGTCTACTAGTTCATAAGCACCTCTGTGTAAAACACGCTTCACGATGTAAGGACCATGCCACATAGGTTCTAACTTTCCTGTTCCCAGTTTATCATGTGCTTGGTCATAAATGAAGACTAAGTCTCCTTCTGCAAAGGCTCGAGGTTGGACGGATTTGTCATGTTGACTCTTAAATCGTTTCTGATGTGCCTCATTAACGAGAGCAGCATCACGGCGTGTTTCGTCCAGCTTGGATAGATACAAGAATCATTCTTATTCCGTAGAAGTATGGGGCAGGAGTTCTAATTTCAATTTGAGTGATGGAATTTCACACTCGATTGGTAGGACGGCCTCAATGCCATAGACCAACTGGAAAGGAGTGAATCCAGTTAAGGTTTTCACAAACGTGCGATAGGCCCAGAGAGAGGAAAACAGTTGTAAATGCCACAATGTCTTGTTTTCCCCTACCATGCGTTGGATCATGGTTTTTAGGACTTTGTTGATAGCCTCAACTTGCCCATTCACTTGAGGGTAGTAATGGGATGAGTTTTCATGGCGAAAACCCAATTTGACGTGTAATTCGCTCATCATCTGGTTTTTGAAGTGTGCACCATGGTCAGTGACAATGGCATGGGGTACGCCAAAACGAGTAATGATGTGGTTGAAGAGGAATAGAGCTGCAGTACAGCCATCGTTCAGGAAGGTAGGCATAGCCTCAACCCATTTGGTGAAGTAGTCGACGGTGACGATGATGTAACCGTGCCCCCCGACTGAGGTAGGCTTACACTGCATGAAATCAATACCCCATTTTGAAAAGGGGTCGATGGCAATAATGGGGTGCAGCGCAGTAGGGTGGGTGCATGCCTTCTTATTGAATATTTGGCAGGGTGGGCATTTTTTGACAGCCTCGATGCAATCTTTGAAAATCGAGGGCCAAAAGTAGTTGGTACGTAGGATTTTTTGGGCTATGGCCATCCCGGAAAGGTGACCGCCACAAGCGCCAAGGTGACAATCGTTCAAAACACGTTCAGCCTCTTCATGAATCAGACATCGCCGAAGAATGGTGTCAATACCTCGGCGATACAAAGTGTCGTCGAGGATGAGATAACGGCGAGAGTGGTGATGGATGCGTCGATGCTCTTCGCGAGAGATGTTGGGCTGAAAATGTTGAGTTTGAAGGTAGAGGAGAATGTCTCTGTACCAAGGGTCAGAAGTGTTGATGAGGAAGAGAGATTCATCGGGGAGAGAATCTCTAGGTTCAATGTTTTCATCGGCACAAGGGAGAGCACAGATGAGCTCGGAAAACACCAGGGATTTTTTGGCTTTAGCCTTTGTAAACTCAAGATCGAATTCTTGAAGAATAACGATCCATTTCGAATATTTTCCCCCAAGTACTTGATGCGTCAAGACGTGGTACATGGGGTTAGAGTCTGCGATTACCGTGGTGGTGCGTAATAGGATGTAGTGGCGGAATCTTTGGACAGCAATGACGGCTGCCATAGCCAGTTTCTCAACATGTGAATATCTGAGTTCGGGTCCGGATAGACTATTGCTCAGATAATAAATCACGTGTTCTTCGCCGTTAGAGTCCTCTTGAACTAACACCATCACAATGGTGGAAGTAGAAGCGGCCAAGTAAAGGATATAATCCTTTGTATATTCGGGAGGATGTAACAAAGGAGCGTGGGTCAAAGCGTGCTTGAGAGTGTCGAACGACCGTTGGGCAGTGTCATCCCAGATGAAAGGGACATTCTTTTGCAGTAGCCGCATAAATCCTTTAGTGATCTCGGCGTAATTGCAGATGAAACGGCGAAGAAAGTTTGCTTTGCCTTGCAAACTTTAGAGTTGGGTTAAGTTGGTAGGTGGGGGTAAGGCTAGAATGGCCTTGATATTTAAGGGATCCACCCTGATCCCATCTTTGGAGACGATGAAACTGAGGAGTCGGTCGGATTCGACAGTGAAAATGCATTTATGTGGGTTTAGTCAAATACGATAGAAGTGACATCGAAGAAAAATTGTCCGCAAGTGACCAATGTGATCGGGTCGGTTGGATGAATGGGCGGGTAAATCATCAAGGTAAGGTTTCGCGATATGTTTGATGTCATGGAAAGCGTACGACATGGCTCACTGGAAAGTAGCACTAGAATTTTTAAGGCCAAAAGGTAGCTTTCGGTAGGCGAAATCTCCCCAAGGGCAGATGAAGGTTGTCTTATGTTGATCAGCAGGTAAGATTTCAATCTGGTTGTATCCAGAAAATCCATCCATGAAAGAGAAGATTACGCTTCCCGTGCAATTATCGATGATTTGATCGATAAAAGGTGTAGGGTAGTTGTCCTTGGGACAAGCTTTGTTGAGATCTCGATAATCTATGAAAACACGGATGGTCCCTTGTTTCTTGGCAATCGGAACGAGGTTGGAGACCCATTCCGTCAAAGGGACGGGGTAGATGAAGCCAGATTTTAGAAGTTTTTCAACTTCCGCCTTTATAGCTGCCATTTTCTTGGGGTGAGTCGGGCGGAGTTTCTGTCAAATCGGTTTTGCATCAGGGTAAGTCTTGATTTCGTGTATGATGATTGAAGGGTCAATCCCTGGCATTTCCTCGTAGCTCCATGCAAAGACGTCGTGGAGTTCCTTGAACAAAGCGGTGTAAGAAACTACTTCGTCGGGCGTGAAATTAGCACCAAGATTAATGTTTTCCACGATACCTTCTTTGACTGAAATGTCAATTGTGATTGTAGTAGAGATGTTACCCATGTTCCCCTCAGAGAAAGTATCTTGTGTGAGGATAGGGGATTGTGGAGCATTGGTAACATTGGGGGGGAAGACAGATCGTATGTCTTGAATTTCTTCCAAAGGCGGAAGAAAAAAGGAGCGATGGTGGTTATCATCCCAGGGAAAATCATCCATGCTAAGCATTTCCATAATAGATTCATCCAAGGGAAAAATGTGGGAAATGTAATCAACGGAAGATGATAGGGAATCTAACCACGAGGGCAACGAATAAGTGTCGGGTGCCAATGAATGTGAATTATTGGGAGAAGGAGAGGTAGATTGGATAGCTACGTATGCGGCCTCGGTTGGGCTGAGTGGCATGGTGTCACTGAGCACATCGAATTCCAAAGGACTAGGTACAATCCAAGGATCAGATGATTCCAAGGATTGGTAAGGCATAGTCGAAATCATGTTGATGGCAACAATGTGGTGTGCAGTAGGTGGAAGTAGTGTAGGGAAAGTACCCATAAGTCTAGAATATTTCAATAAGCCAACACCAACGCTTTCATACGTAACTGGGTGGTCTCCCAAAAAAGGAATGTTGTTGGTGGCAGGGATGCGAGCGTCGGGTGTACAGAAATCGAGTTGATCGACAGTGACAATTTTTCCTTGATGGGGGAATTGTACACATCGAAACACCAACGAGGCGACAGTAGTCATAGCGTAGAACCAACTTCTTCCGAGTAATAGGTTGTAATCGAGGGGAGCATCGACCACCTCGACATCAACGGTGACAGTTTTACCGCCCAATTGAACGGCTAGGGATTGTAGTAATCCGTGAGGATGGAAACCTCATCCATCGAAGGCGCGTAACATCGTAGGGGATTTGTTAAGGGCAGGTGATTTCAAACCTTTCCAACAGGCTAGAGACATGACACAGGTAGAGGCTCCCTCATCCAAGATAGTTCGATGAATTTGTTGATTGTGAACAACAACATTGATTTGAAAAGCTAGTTGGTGAGAGAGTCGTGGTGGATGATCGTCCAGATTAAATGTGATGTGGTTTGATGACTCGGGATTGAAAGCGCCAATAGCAGCTAAGAGTGTCCTACGTTGGTTAGGACAGTGTTGTAGAACTTCCAATGCGGACATGGCACACGGAGCTTGGGCCAAATCTTCTACAATATTGTAATTTTGGGCAATCCGTGAATTAGGATTGAAAGTGGATTTATGGATGGTGCTCTTAGGAGGGCGTAAGATGGAGTCAAAAGAAGGTTTCTCAATCTGAAGTGGCCTGGATGGAGGGCTAACAGATGGAGGATTAACAGAGGATGGTGAAGGATCTGGCGAAGAACCGTTAGCATTCTTCGGCTTATCAGGTTTAACTGGCGTGTCGTATGTTGCAGAATGAGTGGTTAGATTAACCTCGTTAAACATGTAAATGTGTGCGCTTGTCGAGGCCTCATCAGGGGGTTGGTTGGAACTACCCCCCGGCGTGGGGGTTTGTGCAACCAAAGATTATTGTTGCCAAAAAGGTTGAGTAAGCACAGCGGGTTGTGAATTTCCTTTGAAAAGTTTGGCCACTTCATCACAATGTGGGCAGTCTTGAGTGTAGTGATCGTCACCACAAATGAGACATGGGAATTTCAGTTTTCGTTGTGGTTGTTTTCCGGCAGCAGGGGTTTGCGTTTGGGTTTTGGGTTGTTCGTTGTTATTGTTCTTCTTTGTTTTGTTTCTCTCTTTCTTCTTGCCCCCAAATTGTTGTGAAGGGGTTGATTGGACCACATTCACATCAAAAACCTGAGTTTGAGGGGGGGTAGAAGAGGGTACAGTCGAACTGGGAGCGGTCGTCGAAGCGGGCCGCTGAGTCGTTCCAGTGGAATGGGTGGTAGATTGGGTTTTGATGGAGCCAATAAATCCATCCGCATGCGAAGCAGTCGATGGTTTGGATGGATCATTGGTGGCATGGGTAGTGTTTGGTATCAACTCATATAGAGTACCGGATTGTGAATAGACTAAGTCTAAGTACTGAGCTCGGGCGATGGCTTCTTCCTCGGTGACCACGCCGCCCATGGCAACATCACGAGCGATCTGGGGTAATAATGATTTCGTGAACCATTCCGCTAATAATTGGTCGAGGATGACCGCTTTGATTAGCCTTCGTCGTCGTCTCCATTCATGGATATGATCAGAGATGTGTATGGAAGTTGTCTGACGAAGGGAGGTTAATAGTTCAGTACCCGTCTCATATCAAATGGGCAGTTGGAAGTGTGTGAGGAAGGACATGGCGAGGGAGTTGAAATCATGGAAAGATGCGCGTGGTAATTCAATATACCATTTTGCTACGGAACCCGTAAGTGTCCGTTGGAAAAGACGCAAACGAATAGAGTCGTCCATGAGGGAGTTGGATGAACACCACAAATGGAAAGTCATCACGTGGTTGTTCGGTTCTTCTCCGGATTTTCCGTCGAATTTTGGGATATCAGAAGGAAGTTTTGCTGGAATAGCTGGCCAAACCGGAGAATGATAAATGGGATCATTTGTTAACCGAGACAAGTCTGGAAGATCCAGGGTGGCTAGAAAAGGTAGTTGTCGGTTAACCTGTGCATAATGTTGGTGTGGCAAAGGGACACCAGTGGGGCCCAATACTGGGTTATGTGGATAATTATAACTAGTGGGCCCTCTCATGTGAGGTTGGTTTTGACCAAGGTACGTAGGATTTGAGGTGTTTTGAGAAACATGTGTGAACGGAGGATAACCTGATGGGTTTTGAGGGTTATGGGTTGGGTTGGGAATTTGTCCATAAGGAGGTTGTTGCGGAGCCTGAGAATTTTGTCCTTCCGGGAAGTGTCGATTTCCTGAAAAAGGAACGTTCCATGGGTTAGGTGTGGTAGGCACATTTTTTCCCGTGGAGGCATGCGGATTTCCTTGAAAAGGGACGCTCCACGGATTGGGTGCGACAGACACATTTTTTCCTTGTGGTTGATGGTGAACTCCGACTTGAGGTTGCCCCCCAGCATGAGGGTGCCCCCCGAATGGAATTTGTCCTCCGGTAGGAGGATGCCCCCCAGTTTGAGGTAGAGTTCCCGGGATATGAAAGCTGGATGCCAATGATTGGAAGGTGTTGCCGATCGGGTTAGGACCACCAAGGCTAGTCCCTTCGGGTTGTTGGATAGGTATGGAACTTCCCAGTACAATTTGAGTAGTGGTTTGGGTAGTGTTGGTAGCAGACACGTTCAGTGCCCTAAATCCAAAAGGGAGTGTAGGTCTTGGTGTTACGGGTGTGCCAATCGGGGCTTGATTAACTACCGCATTACCGACAGGGATAGTCGGAATGTGCGGGGCCATTGTCGAATGGGCCATCTGGAGGGGAATAGTAGGCCTTGGGCCAACGGACGATGTGTCCGGACCAACGGTTGGTGTGGCTGTAAAAATGGTAGTATCGGTGAAGTGATTTGGGGGTACAGTGTAGGAAAAATATGCGTCGGCACCTTCTCCTATTCCATAAAGATCTTGCACCAAGCGTGGTGGGCTCCGAACAATGTCTGCAGTCCAAAAAGGGTCATTGGCTAAAGGGTTTTGAGGAGACCCGGCCGGAATGTTAGAAGGGTTTATGACAACAAATTCTCCAGTGGAATTTAGGTGGAGGATCTGTCGTTCATATCCCTCCGGAATGCGATAAGCTTCCGGGGATTCCGAGACAATTTGAAAATTCTCCAAAGGGATGGGAACTTCTTCCTGGGAAGTTGTAGTGTTTTGAACCTCGCTCTGTTGAGGAGATTGCTCCGTAGAATGAGGGGGTAAAGGGGTGTCTCCTTCCATGTTTTCTGGAGGAAGTCCCTGTAGCCTCCGTGAGCGTCATGGAGGGTCGATGTTGGTGGAAAAGAGTCGACGAAATAAATCTATGTCCAACTAGCGAAAATAAACAGCACACGCTAAAAAATCTAAGAATCACAACCAAGCAAACAGGACCTTCTTTTGATGACCGTACTAGTTGGTGATGAAATCCAACGTCACGTGATCAAGTCCAGAAGGGGTGGGGGTAGGGTGGAACAGTTACAATGGTGACATGCTTAACAGACTTACGCCTTGGTGCAAGCTTCCACGCAGTAATTGTGGATTTACCCTCCAAGGAGCCCGAGTGAGTTTGACCAATGTCTGCTCCAGGTATAGTGAGACTTCCCGTCACCGTCACCTTGTGTAAGACCCTAAAGATTATGGCCACTAAGGTTACCAATTCGCAGTCATCCCCTGGGCAGGAACAGTCGACAGTCCGATCCGAACATACGGGCAGGGTATCAAGCCCGAAATCAACTAAAAGGCTTCCACGCAGTAATTGTGGATTTACCTCAAAGTGACCCCCATAATACGATCTGACCACCACAAACAATTAAACCACGGAGGGTTAGTCCCCGTAGCTTACCCGAATGCGACCTCGTGCGTAACCCCTGTGTGAGAGGGGGATCCCAGGAAGACTTATATGATAACTGGATTTGACTCTCCCTAACTCAGGATGCTAATGTTTGTTTTGGAAACTTTGGAGATTTATGCTCACAGCCTAATCCAAAGTACTACACTTATTCTACTGTTGGTGGAGGATCCTAGCAAAGAAAAAGTTCTAGATGATTTTTAATTAGCGTTGATTTTTTATAGCTGTTTTTTACGCAAAAGGGGTGCATGGAAGTGAAATAAATGGAATTATGAATCAGACCCAAAGAATGCATCGAACATGATAAGCAGTCATTTTCTTTCGATGAACGTCTATCTAAGGGAGAGAGAGAGTTCTTTTCACTTAACAAGCACAAAATACGGAGTATCCTCAAACATATCTTTTTCTCAATCAAATCCTGATGTAATGCAAAAAAAATTAAATGCCTTCTAATATGCACAATCAATCATGGAGATGTTTTTTCATTGTTCATATACGAGTTAAAGATCAGTCAATCACAATGCTTGTTTCACTAATCGTCTTTGTATGCGTGAAAATCAAACTAGCACAAGCTAAAGTCATACAAACAATGCACCCTCTCGTTGCAATCAAAACGAAAAAGAGAAAGAAAATAAACAATCAAAGAGAAAACAAAATTTACACCCAAAAATCAAAAGTTGAACAACAATAACCTTGACTCAAATCGAGATAAATAGGTATGTAGGCCTTTGATGACCTTCACCAGGGTTTTTACTCAGCTGATGAGAAGAGAAAAACAATGCATGGGTTTCGAATTTCACTCAACAAGGGAAAACTCAATGAAAATGGCGAAGAAGGTTACAAGATCCAATCAACAAGGTATTTATCCTTCAAAAAGATAGATGTCAAGGTTGAAAAGGAAGAAAAATTGCCTCACAAAATCACTCAGCAAAAGAGACACAGAGGCAAACCCTGAAAAAGGCAGTTCTGGAGGGGTTTTGGGCCAAAAAGAGGTTGGCACTCTGTTTCCAAGGGAAAGGAGCATTATAGCACTCTGTGCAAAGCCTTCAGAAGTGCTAGTGCTCTGTTAACACTAGGTCAGGGGCGCCAGGGTCTAAAATCCCCAGAAATGTCAAAAATTTTCAAAAATTGAGATTCAAACTTGACAAGTATGTTGAGTGTGATAAGGAAAGGATCCAATCAACTCATGAAACTAATCAAAGAGGGGTGACCCAGGTATGAAACAATCAAGGGATAGAACAAGGTCATTGAGGAGAAAAATCCAAACAAGAGGTTTCGATTTGAGGCTATCTCCCCAGTGGAGTCGCCAGTTTCTGTTGTAGGAAAATCTCCCTGTGGACAGGTAGATCACCTCTAGAGCTTGACCTTAACCCTAGACAGAAAAATTATTAACGTGGACACTGACTTCCTTTCAAATCTATCTAAACTAATACATGAGAAGGAAGGATAACAGAAGTACCTTTTTATCGACGTTTGTCCCTACACGCTCTGATTTGCGCTCCAATCCTTTGCTCCTCGCTGAGTTCTGTGGACAAAACAAGATACGACCACTTCCTACTCTATTGACATTAGCTTGAAAATAGATCTATCAATAAATGATAAGTTCATGTAACATCAGACACAAACTAGAAAGAAACAGGCCAAGCGTGTCATATTAATGAGAATAACGACAGCAGTACTTACAATCGTAGATACGGATGTGACAGCTTCGTCAAGTCCCCTTCGTCTAACCCTTGCCTGTAAGATCCACAACTTGGATAACAACAGCTTCACTGATCACTCTCCTTTGGCTGACTGTAAGTTTCCTCCAAGATCATAAGTTTCATATGTCCAATTCTTCTCTTCCCCCTTTCCACCATTATAGAGCATGTTTATATAGGTTAAGAGGGGCTTAACCTCTTGAGTTATCTTTAGAACAAGTTGGGAACCTTCTCCTTAGATCAGGGATCTCTTGATGAAACCAATAATTCGAGCACAATTGCCTCCTAATCTCGAAAGATCCCCCCCTTATTCTCCTCAACGGACCAACAACTGGCCCAGATTAGGGAGCGCTCCCTCAGAAGGGGCATCAAAGTGTTGTAGTGCTCCTTGGTAAGCCTTGGGGAAGCGCCAGCGCTCTTCCAAAAGGGGCTAGGAGCGTTATAACGCTCCCTGAAGCATTATAGGGGAGCGCCAGCACTTCTGGAGATGAAGTAGGGAAGTGTTCCCCCTCCAAACCTTTGTTTCAGGGTTTCTTTCAGGTGTTAAGAGTTATTTTACTCCAGTAAACCAGTTCTCCTCCTTCAAATCAGTCATGTGAGATGTTATTGTTGAAAAGTCAACAAGAAACATGTGTCTAATTTAGTTTTCCCTTAATTAAATTAGACAATAAATATTAATCTATTATCTCATTCATAACTGAGTGATTTGGAATTGTAACAGAATTGTAAGTGTAGTTAAGTGAGTT
>ML828704.1:12205-28928 GCA_009831015.1 Picea engelmannii | reverse complement strand
TATGCTACATGTGTCTTCTTTCACTCCCAACACATTTTCATGTACCCAGATCCCAAATATGACTCCATGGTTGTCTTCCATGATTCATGATATTTCCATAGACTACTCTTGTGCCCCAAACAGACTTTTGAGCATGGAGTTATGCTCTCTTGAAGTAAATTTGTGCCAAAATTTTACCCTTACTGTTTTGGCTGTAAGTTTCTCATATGAGTTATGTTTTGCAAATAGTTTAGCTCATTGGATAGCTCTCTCTGAGTTATTTTATTTGATATACAAAAACACAATGTGCCTTGTTACACTCTGTTTTTGTGGGTTTTGATTGGCTAAAAACATCATTTAGACCCCAAAAAATGCCCCACAAGTTAATGACCTTAAAAAACCACAAATTTTTGAATAAAAATGATTGTTTTAATGTGTTAACAGCCCTTAAATCTGAGTCGTTGATCTCAAAATCAGGTGAAATCAGAGTTGTTGATCCAACTCCATCAATTAATCGATGATTAGCACTTCCTTTGGGTGCGCTTGACACTTTCCCCGAACTAACGACCCGACCGTCAGCCATCATCCCAATTCCCAAACTACCAATTTGCACACCCTCCAAACCAACCGACATAATTTTCGATCACCAGTCATTTCTATTGGAAACCACTCGCAACAGATTGATAAACTGATTGAACCAACCATCGGCCCATCGGTTGTCAGTCATCCATGTTCATTGTCAAAAACACTTCCCCAATTCGGTTGAATCGACCATCGACCATCTACCACTTCTAGGATGATGTGGAAACTGCTAATGTGGAATGACACATGGATGTTGACATGGCATGACACATCAGCCTAAGGTGTCAACTTGGATGACATGGAATGAAATGTCATCACTCTCTTTTCTCTATCGATCATTGGTTGATTCTCTTGGACGACCTGAACACCTCGTTGAATCGACTGACGCCTGACCATCATCCCATCGAGGATCCCTCGTGCTTGATTCAAAACTTAGTTGAATATGGTCGACACCCAACCGTTGGCCCACCATCCATAGAATATTTTCATTGGTGATTGAAAACATTTCATTGAATCCAACCGATGCTCGACCATCGGCCATCGGTCGTCATAGATGTATTTTGGTCGAACGAAAATCTTCGCCATTTCGACTGACTTGAGCATTGATCGTCGGCGATTTATCTTAACAATTTCCACACTTAGAAATTTTTGACCAAAATCCCTGACAATATAGGTTGTCAATCTTCAAGCCAAGAAGATCTTGATCGTCGATCGACTTCCTTCCTCCAACCTCTTAAACTAATCAGGACCATTAATTTTCTTCATTTGCAAAATGTTGAAAATAGATCCTAGCCATTGATTTACTCAACCTTCCAAACGGTCGAAACCTTACAAATTTTTAAATTTATTTAAGTGAATCTTGGTCGTTGATCTCACGATCAAACATGATCTCATTCGTTGATTCACTAGACTATGTAAAACACTACAACATCCATTAAAACTCGAATTTCGACCTCGCGGGTCGAATTTCAACCTGCAACTCTACAAATTGATGCTATTGAACCTCTTAAACGAACTCAATTCATTTAAACTTGAATTTACTGATGAATTTGGGGAATTTCACTCTAATTTTATCCATTTTCCCCCCAAACTTGCACAAACAGAAGTCTACAACAGTGAATCACACCAATTCACTCTAGCTCTTAGCCCAAAAAAGCCCAGTGTTTGAACCTGAGGGCTCTGATACCATAATGTAACATTCCCCAACCCAACCGAGGGACATTACGGTGCAGAAAACTTACAAAAACAAAAATTTTGCTATCTAAATAAATTCTTCCAACTTCTAGCTACGATTTACAAACAGATTTAACTGTTGTTTATTAGAGTTAATTACATGAATCTACAACACTCTAAATTAGACATTTAATGCAGCTAAGCAACTCAAAAGAACAACATATAAATCATTCTCAAATACACAATGTTTATGCACAACAATGTAACTCATAAATACAAGATAGAAAACATATCATACACTTATATTTTAAAAAATTTGTGCATCCAGCTGCTTGGGACGAACATTCCATCCAACCATAGACTAAATATTCCAAATCTCAATATCCAGTCAACCCCAAGTTAAGGCTAGTAATCCACAAAAAGGGTGGTCTCTCATTGTCCACTCACAACTCATAATACTCACAACCCACTAGTATATTCCTACAACTATCCCGATTTTCCACCAACTCTCTTCCTCTTGACCTACCCAAGCCAAGGAATGTACCCCTTCACTAATCTTAGCCCCACAGGAATCCCATTAATTTATCAAGGTATCTCTGGCATAATTAGCTAGGAATCTCTCAGTTGGGAACTCAAGGGAACTTGCTTCCAGGAAAACCACCAGTAAACACTTGTTTTAGTGTAACTCACTCAGGCGTCCACTCTTCAGGCATGACAACCTAGATCTTCAATATTCAACTCCAATTCACTCCAAATATGCTCCAACATGTTCTAAAATTTGCACTCCATGTTTGCACCAGCTCCAGGCTCTCTTTCTTGCTCTCTACTTTCTCCTCATGCACAAAAGCACATTCTGTAAAATTGTTGTACCTACCCATACAAAATTCCTCTCTTTGGCTTACTTGCTTGACTCACACACTTCCCCAAGATAATTTTACTCAACCCCCATGTTCCCAATAACTATGGGATGTGACCACTCACTGTTACAGGTGAATCCTCCTGTGGACAAGTGGATTCCCTCTTGATCTCTAGACTCCTAAGGCCAAGACAGAAAAGTGCTTAACATGGACACTGACATCCTTTTAGATCTAATCAAGCTAATATACGAAGGAGAAGAATAAAGATATGTACCTTATTAATGATGTTTGTCCTTGCAAAGTCCAGGCTGAGCTTCGATCCTGAGCTCCCTGATAGGTCCTGTAGAACAAACAAAGATACAATGGACTTCCTACTCTACTGAGATTATCTCAAATATAGATCCATCTACTTTAGACAAACTCATGTGTAACAAGCATAAGTTTGAAATAAATAGGCCAAGCATTGATATATTGATAAGAACAAGTAAAAGTACTTACAATCCTTTGGATGAAGGTGCAGCAACTTCTTCCAGTTCTCCTTGTCCAGCCCCTTTGCTCAAGTAATCTACACTAATTGCTTTGATTACATCCCACTCATGAGATCATAAGTTCCCTGTCTCCAATCTTTTCTGTCAATACCACTTATAGGATCATAAGTTTGGTATCAATCTCTAGTATTCACCTCCCTTTCACCATGAGGAGGCCTCCTTATATAACCTTGGAGAGGCCCAACCACTTAAGAGATCTTTGGGATAAGTTGAGGATTCTTCTCCTTCAATTTAGGATCTTCCCTAAGATCATGCCTTGACCTTCTATTCGAATCCAACCACCTTCTGAAATTGAGGGGATTATTCCCTGATTTGGCTCAACAAACCAAAAACTTGCTTAGAAAGGGTAGCGCTCCCCCAAAAGGGTGCACAGAGTGCTCAAACACTCCCCCAAAGAGGCCCAGGGAGCACTAGCACTCCTTAACAGTGGGTAGGGGAGAGCTCCTCTCCAAAATCCATATTTGAATGGTTTATCCAATGGCAAAAGGCATGTACTTCTTGTCAACTAATTTCTCTTCTTCAAAACTAGTCTTTGATGTGTCTTAAGTGTCCCTATGATGTCGTTAGAGGCATGACATAGGCAAGGTGGCAGTATGATGTTTGTGACACTTGCGATACTTGTGGTCAAGATGTGACACTTGCGGACAAGATGCGACACTTACAACACTTGTAACGACGACACTTGTGACACTGTCGAAGTGAGTAATTTTGATATGTAACACTCATGACCACCCTCTCACATGTATTCAATGATTGGCTTTGGGAAAACTCAATCAGAAATTAGTAGGTTCATATATCAATAGAAATTTTAGGAAAATGGTTGAATTAATATCCATGGGTAATTCCCCCTTGAACACCCTCTTGACCATTCTCTTAGACCCTCTTGTCTCTTGTGTATTAATTCAGCCCCCATCTCTTTCCATGTCCCCTTAGCAACTGGCATCACATTTTATTATTAAAAACATAGAAATATAATTCACATATTACATCACTTGGTTGTAGCCACGCATTATATCTGCATTAAGCATTAATTAAACTAGGGATTATATTGGGGATATTACATCCTCAACCCTCAATTATGATAGGGTTTTGGACCTTATAGAATATTCTTGAAATTACATACATGGCTAGCCCCATATACGTGAGTAATAGGGGTTGGTGTGGCATCCTCTTGTACCATGGTGGTCAACATGGTAGGTCAACTTGCGGGAGACATAACTTTTCCATACAAGATTTGATTGACATGATTTTTGCACTGTTGGAAAGGTCTCGATGTGTATAATAGTGTCACGAGGTCCAATCCATGCCGAATGGGGTTGTTTGATGCCTCAAAATGGCCCTGGAAGGTTTCAGACCCCAATTTTCTAAACAAAGACTTGCCACTAAAATGGCCCTGGAAGGTTCCAGACCCTAATTTTCTAAACAAGGACTTGCCACTAAAATTTCCATGCAAGCTTATTCCTCCAATTTTTCCACACTGGAAGGATCGAGATAGATGAAAAACAATATAATGATCCAATCTGGATCAAGTCCATTTTCATGCTTTATGTGGGTTTAGGTTCAAGATGTTTTACAATGCATTTATTTTAGTATTTTAAGTGAATGTATGATTAAATATTAGAAATATAACATGTTTTCACTTAACCTTGAAAGTTGGGTCAGTTTGGTGATGTTTACAAGTATATTTGAAGATCCCAACAATGCCAAATTTTACCACTTAGACTCAAATTCGAATTTCATCCTCAACCTTTGAATATTTGAGGAAGATTTGGGATAATCACTCAAAGCATATTTGATGGAAAAGAATCATGGAAGTTTTTATAAGATTTCTTATTAAATATCTTAGAGATTTGTGAGAGGATTTGTAGAGATAATTATCTTCTAATTATTAGCAAATTGGTTATAATTACATGAGAAAAGTGGATTGGAATTTATTAGTTGTTTATCTTATTCTCAAAGAAAATTATGTATAAATAAGAGTGCCTCCTCCATTCCAAAAGGGAGGACTCTTGGAGCAAAAGTTTAATTCATGATGGAGTGAATAAAACATTTCAGGATCTTCTTTTATATGGATTGCAAGTTTATAGTTTCATTGTGTTTTATGATTTGATATAGTTTATGATGTTGTAGACCAGTTTTCTACCTTGTTCCTGGGAGAATTGAACTCACTCCAAATGGATCACGGTAGTCTTTCTCTTTATGCAAGTGTGGTGTGTTTCATGTTTGCATTTGATTTCATTTCTCTCTTTAATATTCATTCATTGGATTCTCTATATACCAAATGGAATATTGTGGTAGAAAAGTTCCATTTGAACACAACTTGATTTACAACCACGGTGGATATAGAGTAAGAAATATTCAATGATGGATGCAATGTGGTGTGTGTAGTTAATTTGATTTCAATTTACTTGAATGTCAGTGTGGTTTGAGGGCTAGTTTTTTGTAGGTTCAAGATCAACATGCTTCATTATCACTCCCTTGGTTATAAGCAAGAACAAAGTACCCTCTAAATAATAAATTGTTAAGAGTTGCATTACTACACATACCTATCATTTAATTCTTCACTGATTAGTTTCCCATGCAAGAGAATCTTCTCTACATGTAATTAGTTTTGTGTGTGTTTAATTTCCTTACTATAGTGTGGTGTGAGAGTTTAAAAGCTTTTGAAACAATTTAAGACTTAGATTTGCATATATTGTGCCTAGCACTTCATAAGTTTACAAACTCAGATTGATGAATAAATGTATCAGAATTCTTATCATATAATTTGATTGACATTTTTGGCATCGTTGTCGACGAAGTGCAAACGAGCTAGTCCTAGAGATTCATAGTGTGATTTCTTGTTACTTTTAGTTTTAGTGTTTTCTACAGTACCAATATTTTAGACTTGGAGGAGTGGAAGCAGTAAGATGAGAGGTAAGAACATACGCATTCACTATAGTGAGTTTCTACGAGATCTCATCATGTTGGTACCATATGTGTGGACTTAGGGATAAGAGTAATTTTTTATTTTCAAAATATTGTTAGATTGCATGAATAAGATTTAGATATATTTCTCAGTAAATTTTTAAAATCATTCCTATTCATGGTGTTGTAAGATCTACCCACTCTACTAACCCATTGGCAGGAAGATCTATAGGCGAAGGCATGCATCGAAAAGAGGAAGACAAAAGTAAAGTTCAAGGAATCAAAACTATTCACTAAAGGGCAATCAAATACTTCAAGGTAAACCATCATATTTATGATATTAAACATTTCTTGACAGTTGAAGTTTAAGAACCACGACATTCATGAGTATGCTATCTTCTTGCGCATAACTACGATTTGGAAGATCAAAAAGAGAATTTGGATATAAGTCTTCATATTAGGTTGTAATTCTTCTGTTGGGGTTTCCTGAGATCTAGATCTATCTGTGATTCCTGAGTAAAGTCTCTCTAGATGGGACATGTTTATATTGTTTGGGTCTAACGCAATCTGGACAAAGTGATCAACCTACCCACTGCAAGGTAGTGAGCTCAAAGCCCTATAATGTCTACTTTGATTTGAAAATGTACAATATTTTGCTACAAATTGCCATAAGTTGTTTAACAACCATATTTAAGATCTAAGAGATGGGTATCATATATTTTTGGGGGGATGGAATCATAATGTCACCACAGACACACTCACCAATAATATCACAAACCTAGATCACATTAAGGGAGAAAATGGTAATTTTTTAGTCTTATAGCAAATTGACTTTGGAAATCTCCTAAAAATATAGTTGGGATAGTCAAGACTCGAGGGGATAAAATTCAGAATTTTTCAAACCTATTTCTAAGGGAGATAGTCCTTGGAATCTAGTTTCTAGCCCAATTTGAATCACTCAATTTGGATCTCAAATGAAAAAGTTATGACCAAAACATTGACTATATTTAGAGTAGGCAACTCAAGAACGTAGTTAGTATAGTCACTTTTTGGATGCCTAAATGGATAGATATTTAAAACATGTTTCTATGGTGTATTATCCTATGAATCTAGTTTATAACACAATTTTAATCACTCAATTTCGATATCATATAGGAAATTTGTGTTGGAACCCTTACTTATACTAAAAGGGGGGGTTGAAACAGTATAGGACTATTTTTACTCTTCTTACAATATTTTATCAATTTATTATTTCACCAGTTATAATCAATTGATGAGTAATGCACATTCAAACACATAATCCACAGTACATAGAGATTTAACGTGGAAACCCAAATGGGAGAAAACCACAAAAAAATTCTTTATAATATCTTGTAGGAGCCAACCTTCTTTTACAATGATTACATGCACCAACCTGCAGAAGACATCAATATCCTCTCTTGAGCACCAACTCATAAATAATATTTGCATGAACCAGCCTATAAGAGACACCAATCCTCTTAACTGAGCCCAACTCAGTTCTCCCTGTAGGAACCAACCTACAACTGTTATATTCGCAGGCACCAACCTGTAGGAGACACCAAACCCCTTAACTGAGAACCAACTTAGCCTTGTTTGTAAATAAAAATTCATTGAAACATCAATCTTCATGAGTCATTGGCAATACCATACTATCTATTTCCTTCAATCTTTCACCTACACAAATATATTGCTTTGTCTCTTCTGTCACAGTTCTCGATCTGCATAGTTCTAGAAGTTCCCTTGTCCTTACACCTCCCAACTTCCCTTAGACAATATCATTATCATCCTTTCATTATGAAAGTATCCTCAAAACTCCAAGCCTCAAATATTCTCTTCCATGATATTCCTTCATTGTTCCATCACTTCTCACTTGCTCACTTGAATTGGATTTGAACATAGTTATTTATACACTCTATACCTCCATGACTTTTTCCACATACAAAAGTATGTCCATGGAATTGGCTCCAGATGTCCTCAAAACCAGGTTGGGACACTCCTTAGAAATTGACCTCCAATTTCCTTTTATTGCACACCATCTTCTTTTCTGGAAAGAGTATGAACCATGACGCTCAGCAGTCATCGAATCATATTAAGATTTGATATTGACCATCGATCTTCTTTAGCATATCGGCACCACGTGTAACCACATTTCACATTCGTCGTCTGATCTAGACCTTCATTCAATCACAATTGTCGATCTTACTTAACTATCCTCAAGAGCACACCATGCAGTCATAACGCACAGTCATCGTCCGATCTAATCTTGATTTGATCTCATTCGTCAATTTCTTCTTAGCATATCGGGACAACATGGTTTTACAACATATAACCTAATACTTAGAAGTCATAAGATCTTCTTCTCAAATCCATCATGGTCATTGATATGTTCTCTACCCATCAAAACATACAATGCAACCACAATGCACAACAGTCGTTCGATCTGGACCTCATATTAATCTCGACCATTGATCCAATTTTCACATAGTTAGACCTTCAACTCACAACCATTGTCCAGCCAGAACTTGGATTGACCTCGATCGTTGATCTGTCTTGATGGATTCACTGCGATTCTAGATCATATTTATTTTTCATTTTATACTTCTACGACCTCCAAATTACACCCTCAAGTTTTTCCACACTCATTTAGCATCTATACTTAGACACATTTCCAATCCTTTCTTCATGGGTCTAAGAGATATCTTTTCATACTTCCACGGTCTCCATAATGCACCTTTACGTTTCACCACACTCAATTTAAACCCATACTTAGAATATTTTCTAAGTATTTTGTTGCGAGTCTACGAGACATTATGAGTCGTTTGATTTCTCACCTTTTGGGTCGTCTAATCTATGACAAGTGGCGACCTCCTAGGCCGTCGGATCTCTCACCCTATAGTTCATTCGATCTATGACACAAGGTGGCCTATTAAGCCGTCATATCTCTCACTCTTTGTACCATCCTATTTGTGACACGTGGAAACCTCCTAGGTCATCGAATTTCTTGGTACTTAATAATTTCTTCTTTGAAATCTCTTGGTACTTAGTCATTCTTGATACTTAGCCAATTCTCAAAATTTTGTCATGGGTCGTGGTTCTACAACATCTCCATGATTCTTGTGGCCTTGTCCATCCGACTGATTCTTGACACTTAGTCAATTTTTTGAATTTCTATTGTGGGTCGACGATACATCTCCATTCTTCTCTTATTCATGACCTCATTCGTCCAATGGATTCTTGGTACTTCACCATTTTTCATATTTCACCTCTATCCAATTGACTCTTGGTACTTAGCATTTTTTCAAACTCTCACCACGATTCTGCGAGTTCGCACCCATTTCTTCACATACCCCGATTCTTCGTTGTGCTCACTATCTCCATAAAGTCTTGATATGTAGTCATTTTTGAGATCTCGTGTAATGATGTTGTAGATGAAGTGGCTTCCACGTAGAGGTTTTATTCACATACATTGGATGATGTGGCATCAGTATGTGTCTTGACATGTGGCACTGATGTGGTTTCTATCATGCCACTAACATGGTTGAGCTGGCCCACCAGGTATCAGACCCCAGTTCTTTGATCTTGGTCATTGATCTTAGAGAATCAACAGTTAGGATTTAACCGTCTTCGAGTCCATTGTTATCAACACCAAAAGGTAACTCTGTACGTAGAGTTATGTGACTTTCCCATTTTCATTCAAACAATGTAATGCTACTTTTTCATTATAAACCCTTTGGACTTGATTTTCCCAATGAATGTGGGATATATCATTATGCAGAAATATTTTGTTGTGCCCTAAGATTCTTATTATTGGTTTTGTTGCCTCCTCGATCTTGTTTTCTCATATTTCTTGTACATATAGGACATCGAAAATGTATAATCATTTTCTCAGACCATGGGCAGGAAAACACCACCACCTTTTATTCTTCTATGTCAGATCTCATTCCTCAATTTCTTTCATTCACTCAGAGATCTCATTTCTTGATTTCTTGTTGCTCCTTGATCATGTCCAATTTCCATTTTTCTTTAAACACAAAGGATTATCATCACATAGTTCCTCGCAAGGAAACACAAAGGCTTATCATCACATAGTCTATCCATGGATTTTTGTTACTTGTGTTGGTTAAATCCTTGGACCTGTCATTTGTAGGGTCATTTCGTTCCTCGTGTATTCATTCACATAGAACCATGTAGGATGCTTCTTGATCTCCTATTTGTATGTGGCAGTTAACCACCGGGATGCTTCATGGTCATTTTGTTTCTCTTGTCTTCATTCACACATAACTGTGTAGGACACTTCTTGATCTCCTCTTTGGTTGTAGAAATTAATGACTAGGATGCTTCTCTACATGCACATAGAGTAGATATGCCTCACAGTGTCTCCATGACATCCTTTGACATCAATGACAACAGAATTTCCAACAAACTCCCCCTTTGTCATTGATGACAACACTTAATCATATTAATACTTCTTAGTACTCATTTTGAGTACTTCCTACTAGTCTTTATTTTTTCAAGTTTCCCCCTTTCTATGTACTCTCCCCCTTTGACATCAATGCCAAATGGTCTTCTCCCCCTATCACTTGACTCTTTATTTTATGTTCAACGACTAGCACCCTTCTTCCATTTCCGCGGCTTCCCCTGAGCTGGTTCTCCTCTTGTACTGCTTCAGTGAGTGGATAGTGTAGGGACCACCCCCAATTTCTGTCTAAGATACTCAAATGCTTCTCTAGGTAGCGATTTTGTAAATATATCAACAACATCTTCCTTTGTGCCAATATATTCTAGCTTGACATTTTGTTCTGCGACTTTCTCTCTTAAGAAATGATACTTGATTGGAATGTTCTTTGTCTTCAAATGCACGACGAGATTCTTGGAGATATTTATTGCACTAGTATTGTCACACAGTATTGATATTGACTGATTATAATCTACCTGAATATATTTTAGTGTTTGTTTCATCCAGGGCACTTGTGTACAACAGGTTGTTGCTACAATGTATTATTCTTCTATTGTGGATAGGTAAATTGATTATTTCTTCGTGTTGAACCAAGACACTAGACTCTTACCCAGAAAGAACACTCCACCACTAGTGCTTTTCCTATCATCCACACTATGTTTCCAATATGCATATGTGTAAGTTGTCAAAGTAAAGTCTTTTCTCATGGGATACCATAAACAAAATTCCAACGTGCCTTTCATATATCTGAATATTCTTTTTACTGCCAGTACATGTGTTTCCTTTGGTGCTGCTTGAAATCTTCCAACTAGCCCTATTGTTTGCATAATATATTATCTTGAAGTTGTTAACATAATACCACCTATCATTGATATGTACAGGGTTTGATTTTCTTCCTTTGATTCATCTTATTTTCTTATCTTACAACCAATGACCATGGGTGTGCTGACAGGTTTACAGTCGTCCATCCCAAAATTCTTCAACATAGCTTTGATATATTTGGTCTCAGAAATGAATATGCCTTTGTTGGTTTGATTAATCTGTAGTCCCAAAAATAATGACAGCTCTCCAAGCATGGACATCTCAAATTATTTTTTCATTTCTTCTCCAAACTTGTGGCCATCTTATCAGCATTACTTCCAAAAATGATATCATCCACATCAACTACAATGATTAACATATTTGCATTGTCTATTTTGATGTTCATCCTACTATATGTTGTTCCTCTTTTGAAACCTTGTTGTTGCAAGTACTTGTCAAGTATTGAATACCATGATCTGGGAACTTGATTTAATCCATAAAGTGATTTCTTCAGTCTACAAACATAATCTTCATTTTTTTACAATAAGAATCCTTCATGTTGTTCAATGTATATTTCTTCCTCTAAATTTCCATTCAATAATATTGAATTGAAATCCATTTGATATGCCTTAAAATGTTTGAAACTTGCAAATTCCAAAAACATTATAATGGCCTCTAGTCTTGCAATAGGAGCAAAGGTTTCTTCAAAGTCAATACCTTCTACTTGAGTATACCCTTTACAGACCAGTGTTGATTTATTTCTTACTACTTTTTTGTAAGGTACCAGGTGTAATATATTATGTAGAAATAAGAGTATTCATCAGATATCAATGGAACAACATAATATTGATAAGAGCAACACTAGAAATAATACCTTTATTGAAAAGAAAACAATTCTCACTTGCCTCTTTGAGGGGGAAACCTCGAGCAGAGTAGAGCTCTATTACAATATTGTCAAGACAAAGACTTCTCATGCCTTCTACTCTTATTTATATTAATTTTATATTCTAAAGAAAATTCTAGAGGAAGATCTTTCTAAAAGCGAAAGATTATATTAGGTATTCTTACATTGCCTCGTTCACATTTATTAAATATCCCTTATTAACTAATGTCGTCCTTTATTACATGGAAAATATTTTATTTTACCTACATGAGGGGTTAGGGAGGTTAGGTCCCTAACATTCCCTACCCCTAGAAGAACAACCTTGTCCTCAAGGCTTAAGATGAGGAAATTGTTGCAGAATGATGGTCGGCTCCCAGGTGGAATCTTTTGGATTTGTATCTTTCCATTGAACTAACACTTCCTTGATGGTGCGTTAATGGAGGAGACACTCTCACTTGTCCAATATGGCTTGTGGATGCAATCAAATGGAACCTTCGTCATCCAAATACAAGAGAGTGGTTTGAGTTTGGCACTTTGTTCCAATCACTTTCTTTAAGCATGAGACATAAAAAACAGGATGGATCTTAGAATGACTGGGCAAAGCTAACTGGCAGGACATAAGCTCCTCTTGCTTGAGAATTGTATAAGGACCATAAAATTTGGGAGCAATTTACTGACAGTGTTCATCTTTGAGTGAATTCTGCTTATAACGTTGCAGACGAAGAAACACGGGGTCCCCTTAAGAAAATTGACGCGGAACATCCTTTATCTGCTTATTGCTTCATGTGATTCTGAGCCATGACAAGATTTTCTTTGAGGGCGCAGAGAATGGTATCTAAGGCTATAAGATTTGTGTCAACCTTCTGAACCTTCGAGACACTTGGCATGTATGATATAACTGATGGTGGCTTTTTTCCATAGACTGCTTCAAAAGCAGTCATGTGAGTAGTTGTATGGTAAGAGGTGTTGTACCATTATTCATCTAGGGGTAACCATTGATGATCCAGGAGGATATAGGTGGCCACCCACCTATTCCATCTAGCTCAAACAATTTTTTGGCAATTTACTATATTTAGCATTTTTTTGGTTCCCAAACTTCTAGGGCCATTTTGAGGTCCTAAATGACGTATTTTCACACTCAAGAACCTCAATGAAAACCAAAGTCTTTAATTCAACCCCCAAAATGAATCTCTTTGTCAATACCTTTCAAACGATTTATCGTTCTCCCTAAACGAAGATCATATGCAAAAGTTACGACTCTGGGAAGTTGATGTACTAACTTACCCCAACGAGGCCCACATGACTTTTGGTGCTTCATTTCCTAGGGTTAGGTTTTTGGATGTCTAGGGTTTTGGAATTCATGTGTATTGTAAAAAAGGCCTTCATATCCTTATTGTACTCATCTTCTTGCGAATGATCGTAGCCTTCACATCTCTTCTCAGAAATACGTTGCCACCATTCTAGCAAGCTTGTTTCAGTTTGCATTTTATAGTTTTAGCATATTTCTTATTTAATAGAAGTCCAGTTTTATTTTATCATTGTTGTAATTCACTGTGTCTATGTGTTAATATTATAAATATGTGTTTTCATTTCATTCTTCTCATAAATCTGGATCAGTGGTATCAGAGCGATCTTCTCCTTGTTTTGTTTTAGTGCATGTCCTCGACGAGGTCAGGGTATAGAGAGTTGGGTCTCAAACTTGTTTCTCTTGAGGAAAATTGCTCTCACACACCCAAGAAACCTTCCATGGTAGGCGAAAATAAAGATGATGGGATAGGAGATCCTTTCAAAATGTTTCTCGAGGAATCCCTAGAGAAATAAAGGAACAAGATGATGGACAACTTTGCACAAATTCTTTGATCTCTTCTGACAAGCATCGCATCTACCTCGAGCGGAGGCACCACCCCCTTCAAGGTATAGATCAACTTTGATATTCCTATATTTGATGGTTATATAGACGCAGATGTTGTAGAAAAATGGTTTAATCTGCAAGAAGGGTATTTTTTTTTCCATAACTTTTTGAATAGAGAAAATATTACTTTTTCACTCCTCAAAGCCATTCCCCATGTCAAAGATTGGTGGGAGACTCTCTATGAGAAAAAGGTAATTGAGTAACCCTCATTATTTACACTCGCATTTACCTGGGAATCCTTCAGGGATGATATTAAGGAACAATACTACCATGTTGGAAGTTATGATGACTTGTATACAAAATGGACCACAATATGGAAGGAAAGGGACCAAGCAGTGCCAGAGTTCACAAATATCTTCCATACCTTGCGCACCAAGTTGGATATCAAATATTATGAGCGACATCTGGTGCTCAAGTATTGTGGTGGTCTGCATAGATACATCCAAGAATAAATGTATTTTTTGGACATCTCGTCCTTAAGAGCGGCCTATCGATATGTCGTCAAAATCAAGGAGAAGCTTAAACAAAAGACGTGGCATCTTGGGTCTGGGAACCCCTCACAGCAGAAGTAGGGAAAGGGAAACCACAACTTATAGAACAAAGGACTGAGAAAATATGGGCAGCCTCAAGAAAACCATTCTAAGTCGTAAGAAAAGAAGGACAACGAAAAGACGAAGAAAGATACCAGGAAGTGGTGCGACTTCCATAAGATCCCATGGCATAACACTATTGATTGTCGCTCATAGCAGTCATTGGTGGTAGAGGTGAAAGCCTCTTAATAAGATGTGGGTTCTGAATTTGAGTCAGAACCAGAAAAGGGGAGATGGATCATTGACGCGGGACCCAGTGACATCGTTTCTACCTTCAAATCCATCCCGATGAACCTAAGGAGCCAAAGGAATGTGAGTGTCTCTTTCATTCATAGATGTGGGTGACAGGCACTTTGTTGAACTTCATCATTGATAGTGGAAGCTAGAAGAACCTCATCTCAGTGAAGGTATAAAGTGGTTGGCCCTGTCGACAACACTACATCTGCATCCCTACACCATCAAATGGCTCCCCCAAGGGAGCGATATTCACGTCATCCAACAGTGTCGCATGTTGTACGGCATCAATCCATTCAAAGATGAGGTAATATGTGATGTTTCTCCCCTTGAAGTTTGTGATGTTATTTTGGGCCAACATTATTTATGGAAATGTCATGTTGTGAATGAGTCTAGTCCTTGCAGTGTTATTATTACTTTGAACATGAAATTGTACAGGATACTCAAGGTAGTCCCACCTAGTGCCATTTCCTCTATCTCTTCCAAGCAATGAAGGAAGTTCATCTCTTAGACAGGGAAGTTTGTCTTCTTTGTGATTCACTCTCAAAGTGAGAGAAATATTGCAGCCACATCCATGGCCTTCGCGGCTAATCTCTCCACACTAGAGAAGCAAGTGGATAAGGTCATGGAAGAATACAAAGACATCTGCTCCTCAGATATTGGGGTACCTATGCACTGTCAAGTCAAGCATTCCATAAATCTGACCCCCCGTGCACCACTACCCAATGGACTAATCTATCATCACTATTTGTTAGAAAATGAGGAGATTAAGCGTCAAATCCAAGAACTACTCCACAAGGGGAACATCTGACCCATCACATTTCCTTGTGGAAGCCCAATCATGTTGGTGCAGAAGAAAGATGGGACCTGGTGAATCTACATTGATTATTGGGCCCTAAATAAAATCATAGTCAAGAACCAGTACTCGATTCCCCGAATGAACGATCTCCTTGATCAGCTCAAGGGAGCCAAATACTTTAGTAAGATTGATATGAAGTCTGGCTACCATATAGTCCCAATAGAGAAGGTAGTTGTATGGAAGATTGCCTTCAAGTCAAAAGAAGGTCTTTTTGAATGGTTGGTCATGCCCTTTGGTTTGACAAATTCCTTGGCAACTTTCATGAGGATGATGGACAATATCTTGCGGCCTTTCACCTATTCTTTTGTAGTGGTGTATCTGGATGACATCCTCATCTACAACAATACTTGGGTGAAACACTTGTAGCACATTTAGTAGGTTTTGCACACTCTGTGACAACACAGGCTATATGTCAACTTGGAAAAATGCTCCTTCGGTATGGACAGAGTCCACAACCTAGACTACATTGTTGATGCACATAGTGTGCATGTGGATCCAACCAAGATCCAATTCATTTGTGACTGACCAGCCCCAACCATGCTCACTAAGCTTCAAAGCTTCTTAGGCCTTGCCAATTTTTATTGTAGATTTGTGTTGGGATTCTCCCATATTGCATGGCCCCTTAGCCAAGTAACGAGGGGTGGTGGTAACTTTGTGTGGAGCCTGTCCCAATAGCAAGTGTTCATTGATATGAAGCAGCTCTTTTTCTCAACCCTAGTGCTTTCATTACAAAACCTGTAATATCCCTTTGAAATCGAGACAGATGCTTCAGACTATGCTTGTTGGATCATGTTGTCATTGATGCCAATGGTTTGATTGATTGATGTCAAGTGATTGATTGATGTCAAAGGATTGATTGACTGATGATTTATGTAATATAATATGTATTGTCCTTGATGAGAATGCATAGATGAAGATGGA
>ML828703.1:12731-24658 GCA_009831015.1 Picea engelmannii | reverse complement strand
CTGGCATTTCCTCATAAGACCCGGCAAAAATTTCGCGGAAATCTTTGAAAAGATCTGTGTAGATTTGAATCTCTTCAGAGGAGCAATCCACTCTGACAAAGACATTCTCCACGACACCAGGGTTTCGGGAGATGTTGATCGGTAAGGTTTCAGCGATAGTTGCCATATTACCCTCAGCATAAACCTCATGTGTAGCTAAGGGGTTAATAGGACAAGACTGATCTCCCGTCATAGTCACAGTGAATTCTCCTGCTTCGATTCGGCTTAACTCCGGGAGGAAATATGATTTGTGATGAAGATCTTCCCAGGGTTTGTCCAGAATAGTCATTGCTTCGATTACTGCTTCGTCAGAGGGCAAGACTAAGTCTAACGAATCGATGCCAGCGAGAGGACCCTGAGCCCAAATAGGCTCTAGTAGAGGATCTAACTCTTGTGTAGGAGTCAAATCAGGGTTAGTTGAAGCTTGCTGAACTAAAGAGTACACTACTTCAGCGGTGGACAAGGGCAAGGACATACCCGAGTGCCCGATCTCATCCATCATGGCTGATGGGGAAGGAAGTATCCACGGGTCATCGAAGTAAGTCGTGCGGAATGAAAAAACCTGAAAAATCTCAACCTTATGATGATTGGATATAAATTTGATATCGCCTTGAGGGGGCGGGTAATCGAAGGTACCCATCAAGGATGGGCACAAACCAACCCCTACATTAACAACACCTGGTTGAGGATTATCAATCATCGGGACCATGGATGCCCCTAGTGAAGGGTCAAGTCTGGAGAAAGACAATTGATCTATGGTCACAATCTGGCCCTCGTGTGGAAACAACAAGACCCAGAAAACTGTAGCGACCATGGCTTGCATAGCATAAGTCCAACTCCTTCCTAACAAAAGATTATAGTTGAGGGGAGCGTCGACTACTTCTACCTCGATGCACACGGTCTTCCCTCCTAACTGCACGGGGAAAGAGGGAATGATACCATGTGGTCGGAATGAACGACCGTCGAAAGAACTGAGGAGAGTAGGTGACAGAGAGAAAACGGGTTGGTCGATGGCCTTCCAACATGCTAACGACATAACGCATGTCGAGGCGCCCTCATCCACCACCGTGCAGAAGATATTCCTTGTAAAACTTTTCATGGGATGAGCCACTACTATCTGAAACGCGACGTGGTAAGGTAGATGAGGTCATAAGTCGATTGTATCTAGCATGATTGTACCCGGATTAAAAGTCTCGGTAGATCCTAAAGCTATTAACAAAGCTTTCCTCTGGGAAGGGAAACTTTGGAGGATCTCTAAAGCAAACATCGCGCAAGGGGTTTGTGATAAATCCTCCACCATAGAGTAGTTTTGGGCGGCCCTTACATTAGGGTTGTGAGAAGCTCTCTTGAACGCACCTTTGGGGATACATGTCATTGTTTCGCCCAACGTCTTCTCAATCTGTAGAGGAAGAGATGGGAGTTCGGCTTCTTTGCCCTTCTCAGGATGCTTGGTTGACTATAGTCACGTGATCTATTTGATAGAAAAGCATCACCTTTCACCATATATACATTCGTGGATGTGGGATTGTTTGAAGATGGAGGGGGTCCTTGACTGCCCCCTTCTGTGCTTGTAGAGGATTGAGTTAGATTGTGTCCATGTTGAAATGGATTAGTTAACACGGCGGGTTGTTGCTGTGTCACAAACTTTTGGGCCTCCGCAAGCCGAGGACATAGGTGGGTTGGGTGGTCTTCCGCCCATAGGTTGCATGGATACCTCGCCTTTCATTTTTCAATATTGCCCTCGCCAGCATTATCGGTGGGTTTCTTATCCCCCTTACCCTTCTTTCGTTGTTTTTTCTTTCCTTCAGGTTGTTGGGTGGCCTTTGGGTTAGTCGATTGCACTGTGTGTACATCTGACATTTTGGTAGGGGGAGCAGCCAAAGTAGTAGTTTGGTTGGTCGTTGTGTGTTGTATAGACAATTGTTGCAACTGATTCATTAGTTGTTCAGCGGGATTTGTTTGCGTGGATCCAACAATACCATCGGCATGTGGTCCAACTCTCTATCTAGTTTTATCAAGTATTGAGCGTGGCGCATCTAGTAAGATGTTGTATAATAAACTAGATTGAGAATAGATGAGCTCAAATTGTTGAGCTCACATGATGGCATCTTCTTCGGAGAATACTCCCGACGTTGGGACGTCTTTGGATAACTGTGGGACTAAAGACTTAAGGACCCGCTCCAATAGGAATGCTGGTGGGACTGGCACTTTAATTAAACTCTTCCTGCATCTCCGTTCTCGGATATGATCAAAGATATGGTCTGTTGTTGTCTGTTCGAAATTAGAAAGCAGCTCTGTGCCAGCGTCGTATCTTACAGGTAACTGGAAATGGTTTAGGAAAGCCATCGCCAGTTCACCGAAGGAAGAGTATCTTGAGAGATGGAGCTCAATGTACCATTTCGTGGCACTCCCAATGAGAGTGCGTTGAAACAATCGCAATTGTATGGAATCATCTTTCAACGAGTTAGAAGAGCACCAAATATGGAAGGTAGTCATGTGATCTCCTGGATCTTCGTTAGGCTTGGCTTCGAACTTTGGGATGTCCGAAGGCAACTTCGTTGACATAGGAGGCCAACGTGGATCGTGACAAATAGGGTCATTCAACAACCTTGTCAAATCTGGCAAGTGCAAAGTCGCCAGGAAAGGTAGTTTGGGTTGTTGATGATAACCTGGGAAAACGGGGCCTGGAGTTTGAATGGCACCAGGTTGCCAGGAAAAGTTTGGCTGTTGGCCCAGATTTTGGTAGAAACCATGGACTTGGCCAGTGTATGGATTTTGCGTATGTGGAGACATCATCGACTGATTTCCAAAATAGGACATAAATGGTTGGGCATGCATTACATTTGAAGGACTTTGGGAGGCGTTGCCCCATGTCGGTCCCGTGGGGATATGCATGGTAGCTTGTCCAGGGTTCCATTGATTGTGGAAAGAATTACCCCAGATTGGCATTCCGGACGAGGGAACTGATCCCTGCCATGAATTCCAAGGCCCTGATGCGGAAAAAGTTCCTAGGTTTGCCCCCTGTGCAGGAATAGTACCCTGCATAGGCATAGATTGTCCGAAACTGGGATTACCCCCAGTCGAGAAAGCGGCGGATGAGAAGGCGTTATTACCAAACGCTCCAATCAAAGAAAATGGTGTCAAACCTACCAGCATACTATGCGAAGGTGGTCCTTGACTCCCTACTCCAAATAAACTATAGGGTGTAGGTTGCCTGCGGATTGTTGATGCAAGCCACCAAGCGAAGGGGACGAAGGAGGTATGTGACCTCCTCCATAAGGGAAAGCGTTAAAAGGAGCAGGAGTGCCCCCTATGTGCCCTTGCAGAGGAGCGCTAGAGTTCCCCGCCCCCAGACCTGAAGTCTGTAAAGTGGAGTAAGAAAGTACAGGACTTGTACCCAAACTCGACATCCCATATGAGAACGGAGGGCCTGTCGCACTAGGAGTGAAAGGAGTTGTGGCCGCCACCAAAGATGGGATTGGACCACTGTGCGACGTAGAGGTGGTCGAGACCATTGTGGCTCAATCCGGTGATGGTGGGTTAGGAGGTGGAAACGCTCCTGTGGTGACAACCGTAATGAGAATTGATGAATTCCCAGAAGTGATAACAACATTTGTTTCCATTGCTGCGTGCGACACTATCTGTCACTCGTAAGGATAAATCGGTATGATGAGGGGTGTCGAGAGATCAGTGGTTGGGGTTTCAACCAGGCCAAAGGCGTTCACTCCAAAGTCCAGAACGGTCAATTCCTCCGGATGTTGATCAGGCACAATTTCTTGCGACCCGGTCGCTTCAAAAGACCCTTGTTGGTATAGCTTTCGCCTTAGTGGTGGCGGGGGTGGCTCCATTGTAACCAGCGATAGGCCAAGAAGCCTTCGTGACCAACGGAGCTCGGGATCCTCCACTATGTGAGAATATCCAAGACACTCTAGGGTAGTCTATACGTTCAACAGTAACACACACTAAAAAAAAAAAATCCTATGAGATAAGACAGGCAAACACTAACTAATTGGAAGAACAGTTACAACAACCAACACTAGAGCAACTTACCGGTGCAAGTGCAACTCGAACACGGAAGCACCCTCTGGGTATACTCTACAAAGCGTGGCCCGATGTATATCCTAGGTACCACGGTATACCCCCGCAGTCACCTGTGTATGTCCCTAAAAAAGATAGGCAACTAGGTTGCCAGCGCGCGAATAGTCACCAGGCGGGTACAGTCGAAAGTCGGGTAGACCACAATGAGCAGGGTATCGAGCTTGAAAACTGTCAAGGGTATCGAAAGAAAGTGGTCCGGAAGACAACTGAGGACCTCAAACAAATTCGAGACCCACGAAGCCCCGTGGCAAATGAAATCGACGGAATCCCAAAACAAGCCCTCTATATGTGTTCTCCACTACGATTGGTCCAGCCTTGGGGGGGTTATCTCCGCTACCTTTCTGCATGCGACCTCGTGTTTATCCCCTGTGTTAGAGGGGGGTCCCAGATAGCTTTCACGATACTGGACTTAGACACTCCCTAACTCAGACTCCAATGTTTGATTTTTATGGCCTTGAAGAGTTTCCTCTCCAACCTAATCCAAGGCCTTAATCCTGAACTAGTTGGTTAACCCTACAAACATAAAAGTCTAAGAATTTTTAATTTTAGCGTTATTTTTAAGGCTTTTCTTAAGTCAAGGGGTATGAAAGTGAAACTGATGATGTGTAAAAGACGGAAGTAAAATGAATAAAAAGTTGGAAACAAAAACTTTCACTTAATGCAAAATTTCAACAACTTTTCAAAATTTGTAATTTTCTAAGATTTTTGGATAGAAAACTCAAAGAATTTCACTCGACTACGAACTACTTATGATCTAAGTGAACTGTAAAAAACTTATGAAATAAAAGGCTTTTCCCTGGCTACTAATGCAAGATCACACTTTTCAACCAAACAAGAAAATGAAAGAAATTTTTATTTTTTTTCTGAATGCTTATAAAGCAAAAAGGAAAAATGTCAACCAAGTAAAGAACCAAGAAAACAAATTCTGGCCTAAACGCGGATCGCAAAGAATCACCTCAAAAAATCACAAACAAGCAATTTAAAAAATGACTCTCACACTTGTCTAAAAACCTTAAAAAAAAAAATTATGACCACTTTTAAATGAGAAAAAGCAAGCTAGGGGTAAGATTAATCCTAAGCTACTGATTGCTAAGACAGAGATTCAAATACCTGAGAGGTATAATTCTCATCAAAGGAAAGGATTTCTGCCTTATCCTCAACAAAAACTATCCTGCACAAGCACGCTACTGATAGTCCAACAACCAACATGTGAACGCGAGTTGTGTAGAGACAGAGGGTGTGTACACACAGGCTAACCTTGTACAGGTCGCGTGTATCTCTAAACTCTGAGAAAAAATAAAAACAGATAGCCCTAACCAGAAAAAGACCCCTGATATTGATAACCAGGATCCCTTGAATGCTTGGACACTCTTTTTAACAGAAAAAGAAAACAATAAAAGGAAAAGAAATTTTGTAAAGAAAATCAATCTGAGATAAGACTGCAATCAAACAAGACTCAGACAGAGTTCCAAAAAAACCCTGAAATTAACTGATTATAACAAAAAAGAGGATGACTGCCTCTAACATTTTTTGGAATCTACACACTACTGCTACTTCTTCAGCTAGCGTGTACACGTGGGCTGTAAGAGAGTAGAGCGTGGGTACACACGTGCAGACCTTATGCAGGCCGTGTGTACCTCTGTGGGTCTCGGAAAAACACAGTTCAAGCAAATGACAGAAAAAGATGGTATGGAAAACCAGACTCCCTGCTAGCTCAAACCTGACAGAAACTAAAAAAAACAGGCAAGAAAGCCAGTCTTTTAAAACTACCCAAAAGATGAGCTAAAATTCCAGGAACCCTAAGAGACTCCCCAGTACGGTCGCCAATTCTATTGCGAGGGAAATCTCCCTACGGACTAAAAAATAGGGTTTATACTTTGCATGCAGATATGACCTAAGAAAAACTACTTTCTACCTTCATCCCTAGATTTAAATCTCCTTTTCTTAGTAAATGCATGGCAAGATCAACCTACCTCATTCCCGACGTTTGATGTCGATCCTCCGTTGTACTTGATTACTTGTTCGCAATACTCCTTCCAAAGTTGACCTGCATATAAGACAAGAATCAACTACACATGCATCCTACTTGTATACTAACGGGTTAGAAATCCAAACATATACTAATTAAACTATGAAAAGTTCATGAATTGGGATGGGGAAAGCATTTTCTTTATTTCTTTAAATGAATCAACTTACAAAAAGTTGAGACTTGCCATCGCTCCATGAACGTAGTCCTGGGCTCCTCTTCTACTGTCCTCCAACTGCTTTGCTTTGTATCTCTTCTGGCATAAGGAAAGCTAAAGGGTTGGGACAATGGGAATAAGAAAATGGGCAGAGTTTCTTTGCTATATTTTTCTTCCTTCCAAATGGGACCCCTACCCCTTATTTTATAGGCTAGAAGGAGCTAGGTATTTGGACGAACCCTCGGCCATGCATGGCCGAGAGTTTCAGTTAACTCACCCATAGCTTTTGTGTTATGTCGGCACCTTTCCTTTTTTTGTGCTTTTGTCGGTCCACGCGGGTTGTTTTAGGTCATCCAGCATGTACACGCATGCAGTAATGAAGTAGGGCGCGTGGGCCCTTATAAAAGAGGCTTTTCAAAGAGTTTGTTCAACAGTTGCTTGGCAAAGAAGAGCTATGATCTGGCCAGATGCCAAGTAAGCATGTATGGTGCAATTTAGGGTTATAACACTGAGCCAACACATGTCGCCCATGAAGCACGTTCCTTTCCATTTGGAAGTCACCAGTCCTCCCAAAAGAACTTAAAATAAAAACATAGCCTTCTAATCAGTTTTTGGAATAATAATAAATTAGTATTCTCTTGGAATTAAGCCCTTAAGCTTAGCTCATATTTCCAACCTCTCAACTCCCTCTCCCTTACCCATCCTAGTGGAAGCTTAGTCTCCCATCACTCTTTCTTCGTGGTCAGTCTACACGCAACGATGTTTTTATATTACTGATATGGATAGTTACATGTACAAAAACAAGCTCCTGACCTTTAACACCTAGGCTCTCCGGCTTAATAACACATAAACTTACCATTTTATAATTGCTTGGCTCACTAGCCTACCAAACATTTTTACAATTCATAAATGCAACTAGGGCTCATCCTTGGGGTATTACAATCCCCTCCCCTTATTTTTGCACTGTCCTTTACACAACATCAGTAAGATTTTCAAAATCTTCAAAAAGATGTGGGTATTATTCCCGCATAGCATCCTCATGCTCCCATGTCACGTCTTTGGGATCGTAACAGGTCCATTAGACCTTTACAATACCTATGGCTCGATTCCAGAGTTGTTTTCTCTTCCGGTCCAATATGTGCACCGAATGCACTTGCAAGATGCCTTCTTGCTCCACCTGAATCACATTCCAATCAATAACATGATTAGCATCAGGTATACATTTCTTAAGCAATGAAACATGAAACACATTATGTACAGTCATGGATGTAGGTAATGCAAGCATATATGCAACTAGTCCAATCCTTTCTATGATTTCAAATGGCCCACTATCTGGCTTCCAAATTCAAATAGTTTCCCAGCTTCAGGGAACTTTCATTGGATTTCACTTTCAAGAAAACATGATCACCCACTTTAAACTCCATGTGGGTTCTGTTCTTATCAACATAAATTTTCTGCATGTCTTGGGCAGCCTTCAAATTTTGCTTAATCTTCAGCATTTGATCTTCCATTTCTTTGAGCATTTGTGGCTCAACCACTGCCCTATAAGCTAGGTTATCCCAGCTTATTGGTGTGTTGCACTTTCTTCCATAAAGTGCTTCAAACGGGCTCATCTTCAATGATGCTTGATACCCATTGTTGTAGGAAAATTCTACCAAGTGTAGGTAGTCTTCCCATTTAGATGATTTGTCCATCACATACATCCTTAGCATATCTTCTATCACTTGGTTCACCCTCTTTGTCTGCCCATCAGACTCAGGATGATAAGTAGTGTGAAGTTCAAATTTGTTCTGAACCCTTTGAATAACCCCTTCCATAACTTTGAGGTAAATTTTAGGTCTTTGTCTGACACAATCGTTTTGGGAATACCATGAAACCGTGCTACTTCCCTTATATAAATATCGGCAACATTAACTGCCTTGTGAGTAGTCTTCAATAAAATAAAATGGGCAGCTTGTTTAAGCTTATCCACCACCACCATGATGGAATCATGTCACTTGTCGGTTCTAGGTAATCTTGTGATGAAATCCATTTTCACCACTTCCCACTTCCACTTAGGAATGGGAAATGGTTGTAGCAACCCTGTTGGGTGCCTATGTTCAGCCTTGACCTTCTGACACTCCATACATATGGTGATGTATTTTGCAATTTCCTTCTTCATAACTGGCCAAAAGTAATGGCTCCTGACTGCTGCCACTATTTTTTGATATCCATGGTGCCCCACATAAGGCACATTATGCATTTCCTTCAAGATCATTATTCTCAACTCTTGGGAATTAGGTACATAAATTATGTTTTTATACAAGAGTGTTCCATCAGTTTCCAATTTATAATTTTCCACTTTCTGTAGCATCTCACCTTGTTGTAGCTTTGCTACCAATTCCATGTACTGCAAATCTGCATTTACAGCTTCCAAAATTATGCCTTTAATATTAGTTTGATACATGCTAATGGTCGTAGCATGTAGTTCATGCACTCTTCTACTGAGTCCATCAGCCACTTTGTTCTCCTTTCCTTTGATATGCTTGATATCAAAGTCATACTCACAAAGGAATTCCAACCACCTACTCTGCCTAGCATTCAAAGTTGGTTGGTCAAATAGATACTTCAGAATATGATGGTTTATCTTGAGTTCAACCCTCCTTCCCAGGAGGTAATGTCTCCATTTCGTTAGCGCGTGTACAATGGCTACCAACTCCAAATCATGAGTTGCATAGTTATTTTCATGCTATTTCAATTTTCTAGACTCATAACATATTACAAACCCATTATGGCTTAGGACTCCTCCCAGTCCTTCTTTGCATGCATATGTACACACTACAAAATCTTCATTTGGATATGCAATCCTCAGGATTGGAGCATTGGTTAATAGTTGCTTCAATTGTTGGAAGATTCTCTCACATTCTTTTGTCCATTGAAATTTCTTCTCATTTCTTTGCAAGGAAGTGGTGGGGTGAGATATCCTTGAGAACCCTACAATGAACCTTATGTAATATCCATCTAGACCCATAAAGGATCTGACTTCTATCACATTCTTTGGTGCTGACCATTCTCTGATGGCTTCTATATTCTCAGGATCCATGGCTATCCCATCCTTTGAAATGATATGCCCCAAATAATGGATCTGCTTTTGATAAAATGAGAACTTGCTCAATTTGGCATACAGTTGGTGCTCTCTTAGCACCTGCAACACCATCTTCGGATGAATTTCATGCTCTTCTTCTGACTTGGAATACACCAGGATGTCATCCAAAAATACTATGACAAACTTGTCTAGATATTCTCTGAATACACCATACATTAGGCACATGAAAACAACGGGTGCATTTGATAATCCAAATGGTACCACTGTGAATTCATAATGACCATACCTTGTTCTGAAGGTGGTCTTGTTGATGTCTTCATCCTATATCCTTACCTGATGGTACCCTGACCTGAGATCTATTTTTGAAAATATCTTGGCATCCTTCAACTGATCAAAGAGATCATCAATCCTTGGCAAAGGATACTTGTTCTTAATAGTCACTTTGTTCAACTGTCTGAAATCGATGCACAATCTCAATGTTCCATCTTTCTTCTTCATGAATAAGACTGGGGCACCCCATGGTGACACACTTGGGCGTATATACCCCTTCTTCAGAATTTCTTCAAGTTGCAACTACAATTCTTTCAGCTCTGGTGTACTCATTATGTAAGGAGATTTTGACACTGGAGCTGCTCCAAGCATCAGGTTTATAGAGAAATCCATATCTCTCTTTTGGGGTAGTCCTGGTACCTCCTGGAATACATCCTCAAAATATTTGAATACATCATGGTCTTCAATATTTGACACCTTATCCTTAGGTGCTTTATCCATATGCGTTGTAAATATTTGGCAGTCTTTCATGTAGCACTTCTTCAACTGCATTGCTGAGATTTCTCTGATACCAACTGCTCTGGGAATTCCTTGGACTGATCTCTGATTTCCTTCCTCATCCAAGCAAATGAATTCCTTGCTACAACAGTCTAAGATGGCATGGTCTTGGTCCAACCAATCCATCCCAATTAGACATTCAAAGGAACCTAAAGGTAAGATGTTCAATTCAGATCTTGTGCTCAGCCCGTTCATGTCCACTGGACATAACTTAACCAACTCAGTAACTTTTCTTTTGGCTCTTGTAGCCAATTGCACTAACCAAGATTTTCCATACTTGTTTCTTGGAAAATGAAAACTCTCCACCATCCTAGGATCTATATAACTATGATAGCCCCTAAATCAATTAAAATAGTAAAGGCATGGTTATTGATCATACCTTCAACTTCAATCATGTGTGAGTGAAACTCAGCTTGCTTGTTGTCGAGGGTTGCATAGATCCTTGGTACTCTACTGCTCATGTCTTCTATTGTTTCTGCTTGTTGAACATTGTGGACAACTCTCATCTTGTTATTTTTGTGGGGAAAACCTCTATACTTGTGGTCCCCTTAACAACCCCAACATTGAATGGGTGTTTGCTTTAGCCTTTGTCCCCTTACCTCAGCCATCCTCTGTTCTCTAAAAGATGGATGCTCTTGAGGACTGTTTCTGAAAAAGGGAGGCTTGTTTCCCTTTTGTCTCTGCTCTTTCTTGGACTTCTTCTTGTCATCCCAAGCCTTTTGGAAAGTGGGTTTTTCTCCTTGTTGCTCATATAAGCATTTTGCTCTCCTTATAGTTTCTTCCATAGTTTTAGGATCATCATACTGGATCTTGTCACTGATGGGAAATAGTAGTCCACTCAGATACCTTTGAATTTTGACAGTCTCATCCTTGATGAAAGGAACGTACTTCAACAATTCCAAAAACCTTTGTTCATATTCATCAATAGTCATGTACCCATCTTGAGTTCAAAGAACTCTTTCATCTTTTTGTCATAGTATCTCTTAGTCAAGTATTTCTTTTCGAAATACTTCTTGAATTCCTTCCAAGTAACATTCTTCTCTTTAATGTGTTGTACCTGCACAAGTTGATCCCACCACATGGATGCCTTTCCTTTCAGTTGATACATTTCAATTCTCCCTTCTGCATGAGAGGAGTAATTTTGTAGTTGGAAATATTTTCTCATGCCAAGAAGCCATGTCTGGGAATATTCCTCCTTCTAGTGTTCTCCATCAAACGTAGGAGGCTTAATCGTGTTCATTTCTCCCTTCAGTTCATCCACTCCATATTTCCTATGCTTTCTGATAGGAGATGGGCTTGAACTATTGTGTTCCCTCCTATTAGAGTTCCCTTGGGAGTGATGATGGTACCTGCCAACACTCCTTGATTTCCTCCTTTCATCAGGAGACCCATGACTTATTGATTTATTGGAGTCACTCCCCTTATCCAATTTCTTTTCTATCCTTTACAGACTCTATATCAACTTTATGTTGAATTCTCCCTGTTGTTCCCTGGCTTTCATGAGATTTTTGTTATCTGCTCGGTGAGTCTGGACATCTTTCTGCAATATTTCAATGGTTTTCATCATGTTTCCCTCCTTATCTATCTCTTCTCCATGTCCATTGTAGTTTGATCCTTCAACTCCCAAATGGACATCCATTCCTCTAGCTTCATTCTCTGAACTGGAAGCATTATGTGCCTCCTTCATTCCACTG
>ML828701.1:101837-116999 GCA_009831015.1 Picea engelmannii | reverse complement strand
TATATAATTGACTAAAATATTCGCCAAAAAATTATATATACATTTTATATTATTGATAAAATAGCCCTCAATTTTTCCTATGTATCATGGGGATTCGCCCATTTATTATACATATAAATTTAGGGGGGTTCTTAAAATCACCCTTGATGGAGACACGTATATTATTATTTTAATAAGACCACCCCTTTGGCACCTTAGACCATATTTTTGTGTGGCACATATATGAAAAGTGAATTCAATATTAATATGAACCATCCACTTCATGCATGTAATAGTCGAGCCATATACTTTGGAGGATGGCACATATGTAGAGGTGGCCTATTATTATTTTTATAATAATGATGGACCACCCCTTTATCGTGAAACACCTTAAGCCCCCCTTGTATCAAAATACACCTTGAATCGTATTGTCATTTGAGTGTACCTTGGTGGGCACGAGGGTCAGAATTTGATTCCCACATAATTTGGACTCCCACATATTCGAGGGATTCATTCAAATAATTAATGGCATTTTTTTTTGTATTTTTTCGATAATATGTTTGTTCAATTGTTAATATGTATCGTTAGAGCTTGATATATGTGTATATATACACTTTCTTACCAGCTATGATAGTTGGTAGCTTGTCCTATTCTTCTCCAAACACAAATGTAATATTTTCTAGCTTTTGATTCATTCTTAAAAACATTGGACAACAATTTTGATTTCGAGGGCTTAGGCCTCATAACATCTAATTTAGGATTCAAAATTTTTTCAACATTTATTTTTGTAAGTACTTGAAATTGGTCAATATAAATCACAAATCACATAAATTTAGGATTAAATTAATGAAAGAGATTGAATGGTATCAATAATCAATACCTCAAAGAATTATATTACAAATCTTATGAGATATTGAGAATTTAAGTATTGGAGTGAGGTATCGTTAGAGTTAGATATTTCCTAGCTATGACATTTGGTAGCTTGTCCTATTCTTTTCATCACACGAATGTAATCTTTTCTAGCCTTTGGTTCATTCTTAACAACATTGGAAAATAATTTTGAGGGCTCGAGACTTATAACATCTAATTTAGGATTCAAATTTTCATCAACATTTTTGTAAGTACTTGAACTTAGCCAAGATTTGCATTTATCCCTCTTAGATTTTTGAAATTACAAGTCACATAAAGATAGGATTAAATTAATGAAAGAGATTGAATGGTGTCAATAATCAATACTTCACAGAATTATATTACAAATCTCATGAGATATTGAGAATTTAAATATTGCAGTGAGGCATCGTTAGAGCTAGATATTTGTGCGAAGAGAATTTTATTTTATCTCTCCTTAATGAATTAAAATGAAAATAAAATGTTTATATAATCATATTTTTTTTATAATCGTTTAATTCTTTATAATTTAATATATTTGAATTTAGATGAATTTATCCTTAATAAATCTACCATTAATATGAACTATGATAGTTGTTAATTCATCCACCTAGAAATATACTGACACATTTGTCTTAAATACACTCCCATTGACATATGGATCATTTTTCACTTCTCTATCTTCCCACAAGTTGTAATTTTTTTACCAAGGAGTACTTACATGTCTGTAAGGATTCATTCAAATGATTAGCGATTTTTTTTGTATTTTGTTGATAGTATGTTAGTTTCTACGTATTAAATGTATTTAGAGATTTTCTTATTCACCCCTCCAGGTGAGTAGTTTCTCCTTGCTCTTTCAATTCATCACGATCCCGGATGAGCTTATATTCACCACTATTAATAGTACTCGCTCCTCATGCTACTCATTATCGTATTGGTGGGATCAACATGCTCCACATCGATAGGATTGATTAGAATTGATCAACTACTCATGAGGGTCTAGTCCCTCTTTCCTAATCAACCTAGCAGAGATATGAATACAAACAGAGAATTTGCTAGCTAACAATATACACAAGCAAATCCTTAGTTTTTAGTTACATATAGAATGATGTATGGGATACTTTGCAATTTTTGATAGGTCGAGTTTGTTTTTTGTCGAAAATATAGGATACTCTACAATTTTTGAGAGGTGGAAATTATTTTGTTGAAAGTTGTAAGTGGATTTTTTTTGTTAAAAGTTATAGGTTTTTGTGTAAAGAAAATGAAACCAAATTTCTAGTCTCCTACCTTGCACCTCCTTGAGATATGGTCCTATTAAGTGTTCTAGTCATGCTCAATTCCCTATTAAGTGTTCAAGGTTGTGGCTCTTTTGATCATTTTATTTTAAGTGTAAGGCTAATGGATCTTTGCATGGTTTTTATTTTTTCCGCAGAAGTTGAGATTTGTATATAATATGAATATAAATATTTGGTATTCTATGACTATGTTACAATCATGTTGATTTATAATTTTTTTTTCCTAGTTTCAAAAATTTTCTTATTGTTATTATTTAATTGTCTATAGGTAAATTATTTAAATAGAAATGGCTCCAAGAAAGAAGGGTTGATCAACGTTGGACAAATTTTATGGATATTCTACAATGTCAAAAGATTCTAATGTTGAATATCTTTCATATATATCTGATTTGAATGATGAACCTAATGAAGACATAGATGGAGAGCTTGTTGATGATTTAGAAATTCTTGGCTATGATGAGGAAGGACAAGATGACGAATCTCATAGTCCAAGGAGAAGGGCGACCTCCTCAAAACATGAATTTCAAGAAGAGTGGAAGATAAAACATCCTTGGGTGTATAGTATCAATGTTGTAGATGGAAAAAGACATATGAAGTGAAAACTTTGTGAGAAATACAAGGCTCAAGGTCCATGGGGTATTGAAAATGGATGTAACACAATTTAATATGATGTTGTGAAAACTCATTCAAAATCTTCTATTTATCAAACATCACTTCATGAAAAAATATATGAAATTGAAAGGTTGGCAAAGCCCATTCTAGAACACATAGTGACTATATATGAGACCAATAAGGGAAAGGTGATAACCATCGCGAAGTTAACATATTTTATTGTACAAAGCATATTGAAATTGCTACTTATAAGATCTATGTCATCTTCAAATCCATTTACAAACACCTAATATGCCTTCTTGGGTGGAGTATTCTTCCTATATAAATAGAAAAACTACAACTAAATTTGTTCATTGTATCCTTGAAGAGGTGCAAGTTAGAAAAATGTTATAAAGTCCATTTTTCTCTATTATGTTATATGAAAGTATAAACCATGGTTTGAAACAACACTTTGTGTGTATTTTACATATCTAGACTTCAAAGGTTTGGGCCCTCCAATTTCACAATTTATGAAAATGATTAGTGTTCCTGATGGAAAAGGAAAGACTATTATGATACCATCATTAATCTAAAGGAAACAAGACAATTGAAAAATGAAAAGCTAATAGAAGTTTTCATTGATGATGCTTCATCTATTGTTGGATGTGAAAATAGATTTGTCACATCGCTAAAGAATGATCTATCGAATGCTTCAAAGAAGATACTAGAATTTTTGTATGTGGAGAAAGTAGAAAATAAAGCATACTCATGGGTGGATATTTAACACAAAAAAATAATGAAATCCTTGTTTTACTAGACATAATGAAATTAAAATCCTTAAAATTTCTTCAAATCCATGGGATTATATGGATATCTAGGGGTCGATTGGTTGAAAGACTTGTTACATTGATGTGTGCTATTTTGAACTTGTGGAAGAAAGAAAGAAAGAACTCATGGTATCACAAGGCAATCATATTTTTAGTTCAATTTTGTTTGAATATGCTTATTGATGTTTTGGAGTTGAATAATGTAAAAAAAAACTTCAATAAGATAATTTGGATGTCACGTCGCTTGGAATAGTTATTGACTATACATTAAATACTTTTAAAATATATTTCTGTTAACCAGATTCTTCGCAGAAGGTGCAATACATCTTACTAAATTCTTGACAACCAATGACAACTTGCATTGATGGCTCCCTCGAGAGTTGCATACAATTTATAATAAATTATGTCCAAGCATTGGTTGAGAGATTCAATTCAAGATTTACAGATATTCATCTCTTTAATGTAGCAAGGTTGTTTAGTCCTTGTCATTATTTGCCAGATCTTTATGTGAAAGAAAACAATTCAAAGTCTATTTTTTTGCATTTGAAGAACAAAACATTTAATGAAGGAGACAATGTACCATTGTTTGACATTGTAGCTTGTCAAAGAGAGATATATGAATTTATTGATGTGCTTCATTTAAATGGAGAAAGATTCCTGATGAAAGATGCATGGAAAATATTTTTTCAAACAAAAGATTGGATTTATATGCATCCAAATATGTTAAAATTATGGAAAACAATGCTTGTCATACCAACAAGCAATGTTGCATGTGAACGAGGGTTTTTTAAATGAAATTTGATCAAAAATTAAAGAGTACAAGATTGTCAATTAACATACTTGATGCATTAATGTGTGTATCATTAATAGGTCCTAACATGTCAGAGGTGGAGTGACAATGAGTTTATGAGATTTGGAACAATGAAAAGGAAAGAAGACTTTTTGACATGTGAGAATGATCAAATTTTATGTTTTTTCTATTTTGTATATATTTTATAAATATATGTAATGTTTTTAATATTTTTGTTGTCTTTTACTAAATATTTCAATTTCAACTATATTTATGCTTGTGATATATGAAACTCTATTGTTCTTTGTATATTGATAGAATATGGAATACATGTGTTATTAGTTACATGGATGCAACAAGAAGGATTATCTTCTTGTAAACTTGAAAAATCAAGAGGATCAAAGGTATCATTTGAAAGGGTTTCTACATATGTTGTTGCTACAAGTTCATGGAATCTCTGCTATGATTTTAGGTTTTTATTCCAAACTCTATGTTCTTGACATATTGGCCTACATTTTTCTCTTGATGTATTGACATATTGTTACAAGTTCATGGCAACTCTATTGTAATTTTGAGTACTTATTTCAAATTCTGAAAATCTTGGTCAAAACTTGAGGCCTACTTGCCCTTAAGAATTGATGTGGTAGTGCATAATCTACACTTACAATTCCTTTTGGTAGATTGAAATTAGGCAACAATTTTGATTCATAATATGGTATACTTGTATACTATCTTATTGTAATTTCTTCATATGAATATGCATATTTTTAGCTGGTCTATAATTGAAATTGTCATTTGAATGTTGGTTGTGAGAAGATGTTTTATATATTTTTAGTTTGTTTATTCCACTATGTTGGATTTGGTTTGTGCTTTATTTCCTAGTTGTCTTTCTAATTTATAAATATCTCTTCAATACTTCTATATATATAGTTTTTTGTTTTTGTTATATTTTAACATTATCTATTATCATGAATATGACACACATGTTTTTCCAACCTCAATTTTTGTCTTTCCTCTTTTGCGGAGTATGTGAATTTGAAGGTTTAAAATTTTAACATAATTTTATTATTAAAGGGTAATTTTTTAATCAAATCTTTATTATTGAAGGGTTAATTTTTTTATTATCAAAAATTCATTGTTGAATGGCACAATTTTAAACAAAACATTCTTTGATGGGTAATATAGAGACCCAAAATGTCAAAATAAATTGTTTGAAAAGTAAAAATGAATACATATTCCAAATTTTGTGGGCACGCCTATTATATTAGTGAAGCTTAGAATTATATTATGGAGCATCACACATATGACTTTGCACTACCTTTGATTATGAAGCCATGGGTCCCCAATTCGTGAAGACAAGTCAACCTTTGCATGGACTAATCATTGGATGAGATTGTGATGGGTACACCTTCATATTATTCGAGCCATTACGTACCATGAAACCACATTTAACTTGAAGACATATTATATGGAGTTGCCTTTGTTATGAACAGTCGTTGACCAACCATTTCATTGGATGGAGTTGTCCCTCTCTTCGCGTGTCTAGTGGAGTGTTGGGGTGGATTGTCATTATTTGTTGGTTAGGTGTTGCTTCTTTTATGAGTTGCATGGAGCATCCACGACCTTAGCATGATTGAGACTTGAGTCATTCCATTTATTTGAGTGGACTGAGCAACTGGGCAACTTCATACCCCTTGGGACGACACACATGTTCATACATGTTCATTTATCCATTGGTGTTATTTCCTTTGTTAAATACACATAGAAGTGAGTTTCAAAAAGTTGGCTTAGGTTGATGGACCGTTGGTATGGATTGTTGGTCGTCATTGATGTCAACCATTGGAGAGTGATATTGTAGATTGATGTCAACCCTTAGTGATTGATGTCAACCCTTGGAGAAATTATGGTAGCACAAAGGTTTGGGTAATGGACCCAAGTTTGTTTGATGTATAATGATATGAGTTTTAATATATTTGAAGGTAAGGCTATTCTAGATGGGTACTACATGTCATTCCATTTCCAGTGGTATGTGGAATGTCACATTGTTGGAGTTACTTCACACACACCTCGGATTTCTTTTTCCTAAGTTTTTTCCTTGTTTATTAGTCATTATCCAGTCTCCTATATTTTAGGGGAGAATATTCCACCTGGAGAATATTCTCTCTCAGTTGACACTTTAGTTTGACTAGTTGAGTTGAGTTTAGATGATGCATTGGTTTTGTCACCATGCAACATTGGGATCATCACCAGCTAATGCACAATTGCCTTGGGATCATCACCAAACTGACACATTAACCTTGATTCCTTGATTTAACTCCTCACCACTCTCTGTTCAGTCAATTAATTGAAGACTAGTTGACTAGTTAACTCAACTAGGTGGCAGTTCACTCCCATAACTGCCTGCAAGACTAGACTAGGTGGAAGTTCACTCCCGTAACTGCTGGTGTGTGTCCAAATCACTCTAGACCACCACTATGGCTCATTGGTTCTCCTCCAATGTGCACTCATTGATTTATACTGAGTATATCATGTGTAAATTATTCACTATTCATAACGATTAATGAGAATTCTTGCATTCTTTCTCTCCTTCTTCTTCTTTCTCCTTTTCTCTCTGCAAATGTGTGTATCATTGTTTAGATAGATTTATTTTGTGTAGTTTAAACACATTTACATGGTATCCAATCTGGCGGACTACTAAGAAAAAACTACACCAAAATTGTTTGCAGGTACAAAAGATTGAAGACAACAGAAAGATGGATTTCTAAAAATAATTCATTCTTACACCTTACAACTATTTTGCATGGAAGGAGAAAATAGCCATACATATATGAACCAAAGGGCTGTATAGTTTAACCTTGAATACAGATACAAAACTGACATCATCCATAGAAAAATACAAGTACTTAAATCGCATGGATGAGGCACTCAGAACAATTTGCAGTCTTATTTCTCTCGATCTCCTTTTTCATATATCTTCCAGTAAGACTCCCAATGAAGCCTGGACCACCTTGGAAGGGATATTTGGAAGAAAAATATGAGATGAGAGGACACATGCTGGAGGTGGAGCTGCTCACATTGGATCGAAAAAGCTTTGACAATATCCAAGATTTCTTTACAAAATTCAAGGATTTACTATCGCAACTCAAAGCTTGCGGGGTTGATAAATCGAAGGAGGAGAAACAAATGGTTCTCACCATTCTCTTCAAGCTTGGTCCTGAATTATTTGTATTTGTATCCACATTCCATTCTGTCATATTCGCCTCTAGAGCCAACTGGAAGATGCCTTCTCTTGAGGAATTTATCGAATCCCTGACACAAGAGAAAACCAAGCTTATCAACATGGGCACAATCAAAGGCCCAAGGGTGCATGCACTCATTGTGCATTATGGAAGCCACAAATATAAGAAATATAAATATAAATATAAATATAAATGGAAATCTCGTGCACATCCGAAGAAGGATGGGTACACAAAACCCTTCATTGATGCCTCCATATCGAAAGGGGAAAAGAGAAGAAAAGGGGAGAAATACACGTATTGTCACAAAGGATTCCATTCAGAATCCACATGCATGAAAAAAAAAATAGATCTGATGTCTCAAATACTTCAGAAAAATAACCTTGGAGATCGTATCCTCAAGGGTGCCAAGAAGAAGAAGCGAGAAGATCCGAATTCCAAGAAAGGAAATTCTAGCCATTCCTCGATTGCCATCAACTCCTCTCCCGATGCTTGGATCGTTGATTCAGGATCATCACATCGCATGGATGCATAAAAAAAAATATTGTATTCATTGGATGCATGAAAATGTCCTCATGTTCTGATGGGGGACAACTCTTATGTCGAAGTCACTGACAAAGGAAGGATTGAACTCATGAATGGAAGCTTCGAGAATGTGTTGCACGTTCCCAAACTTTCTATCAACCTTCTCTCCATGTATCAGATGGCGAATTCCGACACTGAAAAGAAATCCATATTCACACCAAATGTCGTGGACATATATGACATTCAAACCAACTCCAGGGTTGCTACCGGTGAGGTAAATCATCAGTCTAGATTAAATACATTTTCTGAATTCATTGAACCTGATTCTGCTTTACTGCTTACTCATGATGATGAAAGTAGTAGGATATGGCACGAAAGGTTTGGACATTTGAATTTCAGATACATGTAATAGCTTAGCAAGAAAATAATGGTTTATGGTCTACCAGACATCCATTTCTCCAAGGGAGTATGTGAGGGATGTGTTCTCAGAAAACACCCTCAAGAGAAATTCGACAAAGGAAAGTCTCAGCGAGCTTCCGCACCATTAGATCTGATCCACAGTGACCTTATGGGCCCTTTTCCACATCCATCCATTAGAAAAGAGAGATTTTTTCTCATTTTTGTTGATGATTTCTCACGTTTTACATGGATCTACTTTCTTAGGAAAAAATCCGAGGTATTTCAACGCCTCAAAGATTTCAAAGCCCTGGTTGAGACATAGTCTGGAAAGAAGATCAAAGTACTCCGAGCTGATAAAGGGGGAGAGTATGTAAATCGTGAGATCCATAATCTTTTCCATGAGGCAAGGATTCATTTGCAACACACAGTTCCCTATACTCCGCAACAAAATAGAGTTGTTGAGAGGGAAAAATAGATCTCTAAAGGAGATGGCATCTTGCATGTTGCATGCAAAGTCACTACCACAAAGTCTATGGGTCGAAGCACTTATTTGTGAAAATTGCATCCAAAACAGATATCCCCATACATATGTCAAGGATAAGACCCCCTATGAGGCTTGGAGCAGCCTCAAACCGGAAGTGACCGACTTTCACATTTTCAGTTCACGTGCATGGGCCCAAATTCTCTCTAAAAAGAGGAAGGCACTTGATCAACATAGAATTGAGTGGATTTTTGTTGGATACTCCGACGGTGTGAAGGAATACAGGCTTACTGATATTTCCTCAGATGGACTCATCATTTAGAGAAGTGTCAAATTCGAGGAAAGTGTATTGCATGCACCTCAACAGCCACATGTAGACACCTTCATTCTTCCACCCATTTGAGATGATGAGCATGCACATGCCGAATCTTATTCAGATGAGAGTTTTGATTCAGAGGACTCGAATTATTTAGATTCAGATTCAATACAGTCAAATGTGGAGTCAGAGCATCCAGATGCAATTGCAGAGCCAGAGCAGAGGCCCAAGTGGGCACATACTACTCTTCAGGATGCAGGGGATCTCGTTGGTGATCCAGCCAATACTAGTAGGACTCGATCTAATTTCGAAGAGCTTCCTATTGCACTCACTGCCACTGAACCATTTCCCTCTGGGAATATTTTCTTAGTTCAGTCTTCAGATCCATAGTCTTATGGAGAGGCTGCTGGAAATCCATTTTGGGAATCCTCCACGTAGGAGGAGTACACCTCCCTCCTCGAGAACCAGACTTGGGATTTGGTTCCCCTTCCTTCTAGGAGGAAACTTGTTAGATGAAGATGTGTCTACAGGACCAATAGCACAGCGGATGGAAAAATTAGCAGATACAAAGCTAAGACTTTTTCCAAATGCTTTCAGGAGGTGCATGGTATTGACTATGATGAGACCTTCACTCCAGTAATGACCATACGATTGACACTCGCCATTATGGCAACCAAGGGATGGGAAGTCCATCATATGGACGTGAATAATGCATTTCTTCATGGTGATCTCTCTAAGGAGATCTACATGAAGCAACCCCATGGATTTATGCAGGACTCATATTTGGTCTGTCGACTGAAGAAGTCCCTTTATGGCCTCAAGTAGGCTCTGAGGGCATGGTATGCCAAGATGGGTTCCTACCTGTTGTCATAGAACTTTGTACATTGTAAATCAGACCCAAATGTCTACATGCTCAGGACGGTTGATTCACTTCTACTTTTAGTTCTGTATGTTGATGATTTGTTGATCACTGGTTGCTCGACTTCAACGATTGCTGCAGTCAAGAGGATTCTACATGACATGTTTTTTATGACTGACATGGGTCCGCTACACTTCTTTCTTGGACTCGAGATTATTCAAGATGCATCAGGCATCAAACCGTCTTAGGCCAAGTATGCACGAGATCTCGTTGAGAGATTTCACATGACATAATGGAAGTCTGCTCCGACTCCTTTCCTATCAGGAGTCAAACTTGAGGATGGAGGGGAGACTCCACTAGTTGACAACACACTGTACAAACATCTTGTGGGGAGCTTGTTGTATCTCACACACTCCAGACTAGACCTATCCTATGCGGTTGGCACAGTTTCCAGGTTCATGCAGGAGCTGCATGAGCTATATTGGAAGGCTGCAAAGCATATCGTTCGATACGTACAGGGAACCATCACCTTTGGGATTCATCATGCAACAGACTCTAGATTAGATCTCATCAGGTTTACTGATTCTGACTGGGCTGGCGATAACACTGATTTCAAGTCCACATCTGGTTACTCACAGTCTTGATTTCAGACCCATTTGTTGTTTGAGCAAGAAGAAATATGTTGTTGCTCTATCTTTAGTCGAGGTAGAGTACAGAGGGGTAGTTAACATAACCATTCAGGCTATGTGGCTACAACATTTTCTCACTGAGTTGGGAATCCAGTTTCATTGGTCGATCGTCATCCGGTGTGACAACCAGAGCATCTAAAGTTCTGCATAGATCCTGTTTAGAGACAGTAGATGAAGCACATCGAGATCCACATGCACTACATCCAGGACTTAGTACACAAGGGGATCATCGACTTACAGTTCTGTCCTTTAACAGAACATACGACATACATCTTTAGTAAGACCTTCACTGAGTAGAAGTTACATTCTCTGCGAAGTCGTGTTGAAGTGAAGGACACAATTTCCTAGCAAATGTAGTTCTTATTTTTACATACATTGTAACTTGAGGGGGGGTTTTCCCATGAGGTTTTCCCTATTTCCTCACTTTATTTCAGTGTATATTTTGTATTTGGGTATCTAACATGGCCTCATTGTTGGGACCCATTATTTATTTTCACCGTAGTGATGTTCAGGGGGGGTGTTGGAGTTACTTCACACACACCTATGATTTATTTTTCCTAAGGTTTTTCCTTGTTTATTAGTCATAATTAGTCATTATCCAGTCTCGTATATTTTAGGGGAGAATATTCCACCCGAAGAATATTCTCTTTTAGTTGATACTTCAGTTTGACTAGTTGAGTTGAGTTTAGATGCTGCACTAGTTTTGTCACCATGCAACATTGGGATCATCACTAGATAATGTACACTTTCCTTGGGATCATCACCAAAATGGTGCATTACCCTTGATTCCCTGAGTTAACTCCTCACTACTCTTTGTTCAGTTAGTTAACTGAATACTAGTTGACTACTTAACTCAACTAGGTGGCAGTTCACTCCTGTAACTGCCTGAGAGACTAGACTAGGTAGTAGTTCACTCTTGTAACTGCTGGTGTGTGTCCAGATCATTCTATGCCACCACTATGGTGCATTGGTTCTCCTCTAGTGTGCACTCATTGAGTTATACAAAGTATATCATGTGTAAATTATTCATTATTCATAACGATTAATGAGAATCTCCTTCTTCTTATTTCTCCTTTTATCTCTGCAAATGTGTGTATCATTGTTTATCTAGATCTATTCTGTGCAGTTTCAACACATTTACACACATAACTCCTTACGGTTAGAGAGTTATGGCCATGTGAAGTTGGAGAAAGGGTTGGGTAATGGACCCAAGTTTGTTTGATGGATAATGGTATGAGTTTCGATATATTTGCAAGTAAGAATATTATAGATGGATAGTACATGTCATTCCATTTCCAGTGGTATGTGGAACATCACATAAATCCTCACGGTTAGAGAGTTATGGCCATGTGAAGTTGGAGAACCTTCATGAGTCATCTAGAAGCCCCAAAAGGTCAAAGTAGTCAAAGTGGTTTAAGAGATTTTAGAAGGTAAATAATAAAGTGAAGTGATGAGTGTACTATAAGTCAAAGTGAATAAAAAATAAATTATTTAAATGATAAAGTTAATGGAGAAATTACTAAGTTGACAAGTGGTTAGAACTGGGTTAACCCTAAAATAAGGAAAGTGGGTTAAGATGGTTGAAAGGTAACCCCTTGAGGAAGCTACATCAAAGTATAAATAAGAGGCAAGGCTCTCTCATTTTAATCACACTTGAGCATATTGAATATTTATAGATGACTGAGGTAACCAAATGATATCTAAGCCGAATTTCAGAGGGAAGGTGAAGTAAAGAAGGCCAAAATTCAAGGGAGGATAAATTCTTTTGATGATGCTTTCTAAGGTATGTTATTTACAGGTCATCTCACCATTTTCACAATATTTTTTTTTCTAGAATGATTCAGACCGTGAAATTGGGAGGCCATTGAGGAAACATATCCAAGTAGATGTGGTACAAATTTCAGCTTGTGGGTCGTTTTATTTTTGGAGTTACACTCCGTGGAAAAAAGGGTTTATGGCTAGTCCTGAAACTAGTCTAAAACATGTGTTTTAGGTAAAAATGTCACAACTTCTTCATAATAGATCCAACTTCAGTAAGACCAAATGTGTTGTTTAGAGTACAATTTCTAGTATTCTATGTACAATTTTTAGACCCATACAAAAAATATTATGTGTGGGGCACGCTCTACAAGTTCTCTCTCTAGAATAAGCCAAAATTCAACAAGGTATGCCATTTTTTCTCTAACGCCTTTTCTGAGAGGTTCCAAGTAGTGAAATCTGGAGGAATTGCATAAAAGATACTGAAGAACATTGTGTACCATTTTCATATCTTTATTCATTACAGGTACATAGTTATGATTATTTCAAGTTAGGGTTGTTAACTAATACAAAACTAATCATGTGAGACTAAAGTAAAGTTTGATGAAAATGCTAGTCTCTTGTTGTTAAAGTTAAGGAAGGTTTGCATGTATGTGATCATATACACCAGTTCTATTACAGTGTTACAAATCAGATTTGGATGATGAAATTTATGAGGGATTTTGGTTGAGGTACATGTTGGGTACATGGTTGAGACAAGTAGTTGATGAGTTGGCACATACATGAGGTGTATAGTTGATGATGTTGGTACCTCTTAATGAGTCATAGTTGATGAGTAGTTGATACATGATTGGTACATACTTGGTACATGGTTGGAGACACTTGTTATTAGTATTGTTGACACATGGTTTATGGATGATGTAACATACTTGTATTGGTATATTATTAGAAGCACATATTGATCTTGGTGATGATTATGAGTTGTTATGTTATGCTTGGTTGATGCACATATTTGAGATTTGTCTTGGTGATTGATCTCGGTGAGTAGATATGATTTGGTTGATAATATTGATGAGACAGGTTGTTGTGAAAGGTTGTTTGGACAAGTTGTTGTGACAGGTTATTCGTACAGGTTTGGTGCATGGTTGATGCACTTGTTCATGGTACAAGTTGAGGTACAGGTTGGTGCATGGTTGATGCACTTGTTTATGGTACATGTTGATTACAGGTTGTTTGCTACAGGTTGGTGCATGGTTGATTCACTTGTTTATGATACAAGTTGAGGTATAGGTTGATGCATGGTTGATGCATGGTTCATGTTATTGGTACAGGTTGTTTGGTGCAGGTTGATTGGTATAGGTTTACAATAGTATCTCTCATAGTGATGGTGTGACAGTGGTTCCATAATTCTACTTATACATCAGGGCGGTTGGACGGGGCAAGGACAGGTGGTTGTATCCACCTTCCAGTTGTAGCCAGAGAACATAGGGGGTTGTAGCCTCCTTCTAGTTGTAGCCAGAGAATTGGAGAGTTGGAGCTTCCCTCATGTTGTAGCCTGAGAAGCTAGGGGGTTGGATCCTCCTTCCATTTGCAACTGGAAAACAAAGGAAGTTGGTGCTTCCAATGAATGTAATTCTTAAAGACATATAAAAAAAAGCATTATGTGGTTTTCTCCCGCTTTGAGTTTCCACGTAAAACATTGGTGTATTGTGTATGTGTGTGATTGCTCATTTTTTCATTGTTTATTTACTCTGCAACTATTGGATGATAATTCTACATTGATATAACACTTTCATTTTATGGTGAAAAAGGATTAAATTGCTCTATTTCTGATTCACCCCCTCTCTTAGTAATCCAACAATTGGTATCAAAGTTGGTTCCTTCATGAAACAATTTAACCACTGGAAGGAGATCATGGATTATTCTGAGAATTTAGTACCAATGTTTAATGGTCAGAATGGTTTTAAGTATGAGATGTGGAGCAGAAGGACAAAAGTATTTTTATAGGCATAGGGACATTATATTTGACTATCAGTTGTTATAGGATATGGTAGTTCAAAAAGGGCAAAGACTGCAACTAAGAATGAATTGAAGAAGAATAACAAAATAGCAATGGATTTCATCTGGGAAGGATTACCTAATCCGTTAAGAGAAAAGGCTGGTAAATTTTCATCAACCAAAGAACTTTGGGATAAGTTACATGACATATATTCTTCACCCATCACAGATTCATAAAATTCCAAAGAAGATCCATATACAAATCAAGAAGAATTATGTTCACCATGTCAAACAGAATCAAAAGATTAAGAGTACATAATCACTAGAGGTATGTTGTTTTGCTTTAATTGTGAAAAATGTGGACATATTGAAATAGAATGCCATGAAGGAAATGAGACAGAAAAACTAATTGAAAAGGAAGAAAATTATGAAGTAGAATTGATTAGTGCTTTAGATGAACTAAGATAAGAAAATAAGTCACTCAAGAAATAATTGATGAAACAAAAGGAAAGTGTTCACATTTTTGAAGAA